>AWOL01S0013206.1:128773-203247 GCA_000715115.1 Nicotiana otophora | reverse complement strand
GGGCCCACGTGCCAGGATTCCAGATATTATTGAATATAAATGTTACCCATAACCTAACGAACCCAAATATATAATTTCTACTCAACTCAATAATCATTTTCGTGGGCTAATCCCATTTTTTATCAAAACCTAGGTTTTCAAACAATGTCCTAAATGTTTCATAATTTCTATGTTAAAATCTACCCATAATGTATGTATTAAACTCACATTGTGTAGAAATTACTTACCTCGAAGTGCTAGGTGAAAATCCCTCCTTAAAGAGCTCTAAAACCAACCAACAAATGAGAGAAATGAACCTAAAAGCCTAAGTCCCGACTTCTAAAAACATTCTGCCCAGGTCTGCCTTCATCGCGATCGCGGACAAGCCCTCTCGATCGCGAAAGCAAAACTGAAGGACACAGGAAAATCCCTTTTCACGATCGCGAGAGGACACCCGTGAACGCGATGCACTGAGCCGTCGCCTTATCGTGAATGCATAAGGCAACTGGGTAGCCCAGACCCAGGCCCTCGACTCAACGCAAACGCGACAAGTCATCCGCGAACGCGAAGGCCACTAGTCCCAAGCCTTCGTGAACACAGCCAATCCTTCGCAAACACGAAGAACAAAACCACCCAGTCCCCAATTCCTTCTTCGCGAACGCAACCCCTACCCGCGTGATCGTGAAGAAGGAAACCAGAGCCAGCAGTGACAACATTTTGGACTTAGCTCCGGGCAGTCCGAAACTCACCGAGCGACCCGGGACCTTGTCTAAATGTACCAACAAGTCTATAAACATAATACAGACCTGCTCGAACTCTCAAAAGACGTAAAACAACATCAAAACTAAGAATCGCACCCTAAAACCAAATTGAATCAAGTTATGAACTTCAAGCTTTTCAACTTACTCCGTACGCGCCGAATCATACTTAGACTACTCGGAACGACATCAAATTTTGCATGCAAGTCATAAATCACCATACGGAACTATTCTCAAGCTCAAAATTCTAAATAGACTTCGATAACACCAAAGTCTATTCCAAAACAAACTTAAAGAACTTGAAAAACCTTCAATGTGCCAACTTTCAATATTAAGTGCTGAAACACTCCTGGGTCATCCAAAACCCGATCAGAACACATGCCCAAGTCCAAAATCATCATACGAACCAATTGAGACTATCAGATCCTGGTTCCAAGGTCATTTACTCAAAACGTTGACTCAAGTCAAACTTGACCATTATAGGCCACTATTAAAGAACAAATTGTTCTGATTTCAACTCGAACTCTTCCAAACCCGAACCAACCATCCCCGCAATTAATAATATAGTAAAGGCACATACGGGGAGTCTTAATTAGGGTAACAAGGATCTAAAAAGAAAAACAACCGGTTGGGTCTTTACATTCTTCACCTCTTAAATAAATGTTCGTCCTCGAACGGGTCTAAAATCATAACTGAAGTGCTGAATAGGTAAGGATATTTGGTTCGCATGTCCTCCTCGGTCTTCCAAATCGCTTCCTCGACTGGTTGACCCCTCCGCTGGACCTTCACCGCATAAATCTTCTTGGACCTCAACTAGCAAACTTGCCTGTCAACAACGGCAATTGGCTCCTCCTCGTAACCCAAGCTCTCACCTAGCTGAACCGTGATGTAATCTAACACATGCTACTTGTCGACATGGTACTTCTAGAGCATAGACACATGGAAGATCGGATGAACTCCCGATAGACTGGGAGGCAAAGCAAGCTCATAAGCAACCTCCCCAACTCGTCTCAATACCTCAAATGGGCCACTAAACCTTGGGCTCAACTTGACCCTTTTAACGAACCTCATGATTCCCTTTATCAGCGAGACCTTCAAGAGGACCTTCTCGCCCACCATAAATGATAAATTACGCGCCTTCTTGTCACGATCCAAAATCCTAATCTTCCATGATGGCGTCTATCGTGGTACTAGGCAAGCCGATATTTCGAAATGATTCCAACACTTTTAACATAAATGAATTAAAGGAGTTTAAATAAAAAAAGTTCTCATAAATCAGGGATAGAAACCCAAAACACAACACGAAAGTTCCGAACTATCGGGGTGTCACAGAGCACATGAGCATCTATACATCACAAGTCTGGGAAAATACTGTCTATCATAATCCTAAACTAAATACAATAAGTGGAAGGATAGGGAAGGATAAACAAGGTCTACGAAAACGCCGAGCATCTACCTCAAAATCTCCGAAGGGTCAACTGCGTAGTGAATCAACACCCACCATGTCCAGAAACATCTGGATCTGCACATGAAGTGCAGGGTGTAGCGTGAGAACAACCAACTCAGTAAGTAACAAGACTAAATAAAGAACTGAAAGTAGTGACGAGCTCTACAATTATAGTTCAATTTCAATAATTTACACATAGAAAGTAGGCATGCTCTCAAGTTCGACAATGCAAGTCAAATCAGTTAACTCATGGCAAGTCCAAGTAAAGCAGAACATAATATCTCTCAGAAATTTCAAGACAATGAGGTATGACAAATAAGTGCAGAAATAATGAAATCAAACATATCCTCTTAGAGCGACATTCACTCAGTCCTCCCATTTACTCCAACCTCACAAGCACTCATTCCTCTCTGTCGCTCAGCACTCGGCACTCGCACTCAGTAGGTACCTGCACTCACTAGGGGTATGTACAGACTCTGGTGGGGCTCCTTCAGCCCAAGCGCTATATAAAGCCAATCATGGCATAAATCAATAAAACATGCTGCAGCATGCAGCCCGATCCCATAAATGGATATAGCCATAAGGTTCATTACGTCTTGCAACCCCATCCACATATATACATCCATAAGGCTCATTACGGCATGCAACCCGATCCACATATATAGATATATCACTCACGGCTCGACACTAAGGCCCCAACTCAGTCACCAACCTCTCCAATCTCTCGGACTCTCAAAAATCATGAAAATTAGCCCAAACAGAAATGATGTAATGTATCAACAAGGAACAAAAGAGACTGAGATATGATATGCAAGTAAAAAAGTGATAGAGTATAATCAAGAAATAATAGATAACTCAATGTGTAATACGGCCTCTGTTGGTCCCTACAGTACCAACACATAGCCTAAACATGATTTCTAACATGATTTGCAGTCAAATTTCTATAACATTTGGAGGATATGCAGATAAATAACAGATTCTTCAACTATATAGTTTTATGAAACTTGACCACATCGCAATTCCTACGGTGCTCGCCCACACGTCCGTTACCTAGCATGTGTGTCACCTCAAACCAATCACATAACACAAAACCAAGGGTTTCATACCCTCAGAACCAAATTTAGAACTGTTACTTACCTTAATTCGAGCAAAGCTCTACTCCAACACACTCTTGCCTCATGAAACGGCCTTTGAATGCCTCGAATTTAGCCATAAACAATTCGATATAATCAATACGGGCTAAAAGACTCAACCCCATAAGAAAATGCTAAGCTATTAAGCAAAAGTCAAAAATCGACTCAAAAGCCGGCCCCAGGGCTCATATCTCGAAATTCGATAAAAGTCACAAAACCTGAAAGCCCATTCAACCACGAGTTCAACCATACCAAATTTATCAAAATCAGATACCAAATCGTCAGCCAAACCTCCAAATCAAACTCTCTAAATCCCTAGCCTCAACCCCCAATTTACACCTTAAATACACACTAACTAGGTGGGAAAATCAATGGGGAAACAAGATTATTGATCAAAAACGAGCGCCAGAGACTTACCTCAAGAATCCCCTCAAAAATCCTCTCACAATCGCCAAACCCGAGCCCAAAATGTTCGAAATGAAGCCAAAATCGCGAACCTTTGTATTTATATGTTCTGCCCAGTCCTTTCGCTTCTGCGGACATTTACCCGCTCATGCAGCTTCGTAGGAGCGACTCAACGCTTGCTTTTGCGATTTCCTCTGCGCCTACGACCCAATTTTCCGCTCCCGCGGACTCGCTTCTGCGAGCCTTACGTCGTTTCTACGGACCCAGCTCCCAGCCTCAATTCCGCTTCTGCACTCCCTTCACCGCATCTGCGGCCACGCAGGTGCGGAAAATCCTTCGCATCTGCGACCACCTGCTCCCACACCCCCAAACTTTGCATCTGCACATCAGAGCCTGCACCTGCAATTAAAGTTCCGCAGGTGCGATTACACCAACAGACCCCAACTTCAGCAACTTCTCAAGTTCAACTTTTGATCCGTTAACTATCTGGAAACAACCCGAGGCCCTCGGGACCTCAACTAAACATACCAACAAGTCCTAAAACTTCATACAAACTTAGTCGAGCCCTCAAATGACATCAAATAACTTAGCAAATACGAATCACACCCCAATTCAAGCCTATTGAACCTAAGGGAATTCAACTTCTACAAACGATGCCGAAACCTATCAAATCATGTTCGATTGAACCGAAATTTTGCACACAAGTCACATTTAATATTACGGACCTACTCCAACTTCTGGAATTCCAATCAGATCCCGATATCAAAAAATCCACTCCCGGTCAAACTTTTCAAAAATCCAACTTTCGCTATTTCAAGCCTAATTCGCCTACGGACCTCCAAACCACAATCCGGACACGCTCCTAAGTCCAAATCACCCAACATAGCTAATGTAACCATCAAAACTCCATTCCGGAGTCATTTACTCATAAATCAATATCCTGTCAACCTTTTCAACTTAAGTTTCCAACATTGAGACTAAGTGTCTCATTTCATGTTGAAATCCCTCCGGACCCGACCCGACTACCCCGACAAGTCACATAACAACTATAAAGTACAAATGAGCAGTAAATGGGGGAACGGGGCTACAACTCTCAAAACGACTAGCCGGGTCGTTACACTTCTGATCCGCGTAACTTTTATATCTAGATTGGGATGTGCAAAGTCGCTCCTCAATCAACTTTACCTTTTCCAAGGCATCCTTCACTAAATCAGTGCCATATAACCTAGCCTCACGGGCTCAAACCATCCAATGGGCGAATGACATCGTCGACCCTTATAAAGCCTCGAATAGAGCCATCTCAATGCTAGACTGATAAGTATTATTATAAGAAAACTTAGCCAAAGGAAAGAATCGATCCCACTGCCCTCTGAAGTCAATCACACATGCTCTGAGCATATCCTCTAGGATCTGAATCGTCCGCTCCGACTACCCATCGGTCTGCGGATGAAAGGCTGTGCTGAGCTCTACCTGGGTGCCCAACTCACTCTATACTACTCTCTAAAAGTGCAAAGTGAACTGAGGGCCTCTATCTGAAATGATGGAAATAGGCACATCATGCAACCGAACGATTTCTTGAATGTAAATCTGGGCCAATCTCTCTGAAGAGTACGTAGTCACAACCGGAATAAAGTGCGCCGACTTGGTCAACCTGTTGACAATGACCCAAACGACATCAAACTTCCTCAACATCCACGGCAACCCAACTACAAAGTCCATAGTGATCTGCTCCCATTTCCACTCCCGTATAACCATCTGCTGGAGTAGGCTGCTAGGCCTCTAGTGCTCACACTTAACTTGCTGGAAATTTAGATACCTCGCTACATACTCAACTATGTCTTTCTTCATCCGTCGCCACCAATAATGCTGCCTCAGGTCGCGATACATCTATGTAGCACCAGGATGAATAGAATACCGAAAATTGTGTGCCTCCTCTAGAATATTCTCCCCCAAGCCACCAACATTAGGAACACATAAGAGACCCTGGAGCCACAGAACACCATTCTCGCCCATAGTAACCTCCTTGGCACCACCCTGTAGTACCGTCTCTCTAAGAACCAGAAGGTGCGGATCATCATACTGACGAGCCTTGATCCACTCTAATAATGAAGACTAAGCCACTACACATGCAAGAACTCGACTGGGCTCTGAGATATCCAACCTCACAAGTCTATTAGCTAGGGAATGAATATCCAAAGCGAATGGACTTTCCTCTGATGAATTAAATGCCAAACTATCCATACTCTCGGCCTTTCTGCTCAAGGCATGTGCAACCACATTCGCCTTGCCCGGATGATAGAGAATGGTAATATCATTGTCCTTTAGTAACTCAAGCCACCTAAGTTGCCTCAAATTGAGATCCCTCTTCTTGAACAAAAGCTGCAAGCTGCGATGAACGTGTAAACCTCACAGGATACCTCATAAAGATAATGTCTTCAGATCTTGAGAGCATGAACTATCGCGGCGAACTCTAAATCATGAATAGGGTAATTCTTCTCGTGGGGCTTCAGCTAACGTAAAGCATATGTAATAATGCGCCCCTCCCGCATCAGTACACAACACAGGCCAACGCGTGAAGCGTCGCAATACACAGTATGCATCACTGAATCGGAAGGCAAAACCAAAATGGATGTTGTAGTCAAAGCTATCTTGAGCTTCTAAAAGCTCACCTCACAATTATCGGACTATCAGAACAGAGCACCCTTCTGGGACAATCTAGTAAAAGGTGTTGAAATATATGAGAAGCCCTCCACAAATAGGCGATAATAACCTTCTAACCCCAAGAAACGCCTGATCTCAGTTGTTGTGGTAAGATGAGGCAAACTCTGGATTGTCTCGATCTTCCTGGGATCCACCTTAATACCCTCACCTGATACAACATGTCCCAAGAATGCCACAGAATCCAACTTGAACTCGCACCTGAAGAACTTAGCATAAAGCTTATGTTCCCGCAAGGTCTAAAGCACAACTCTCAAATGTTGCGCGCGCTCCTCCATACTACGCGAGTAGATCAATACGTCATCAATGAAGACAATGACAAATGAGTCAAGATATAGCCTGAACACTCTATTCATCAAATCCATGAAGGTTGTCACGACATCACCAGAAACTCATAATGGCCATATCTAGTCCAGAAAGCTATCTTCGGAACATCGAAAGCATGAATCTTCAGTTGATGATACCCATATCGCAAATCAATCTTAGAGAACACCCTGGCACCCTGCAACTGATCAAAAAAGTCTTCAACACGCGGCAATGGGTGCTTGTTCTTAATGGTACCCTTGTTCAATTGGCAGTAATCAATGCTCATCTGCATACTCCCATCTTTCATTTTTATGAATAAAATTGGTGCACCCCAAGGTGACACACTCGGACTAGNGCAACCGAACAATCTCCTGAATGTAAATCTGGGCCAATCTCTCTGAAGAGTACGTAGTCACAACCGGAATAAAGTGCGCCGACTTGGTCAACCTGTTGACAATGACCCAAACGACATCAAACTTCCTCAACATCCACGGCAACCCAACTACAAAGTCCATAGTGATCTGCTCCCATTTCCACTCCCGTATAACCATCTGCTGGAGTAGGCTGCTAGGCCTCTAGTGCTCACACTTAACTTGCTGGAAATTTAGATACCTCGCTACATACTCAACTATGTCTTTCTTCATCCGTCGCCACCAATAATGCTGCCTCAGGTCGCGATACATCTATGTAGCACCAGGATGAATAGAATACCGAAAATTGTGTGCCTCCTCTAGAATATTCTCCCCCAAGCCACCAACATTAGGAACACATAAGAGACCCTGGAGCCACAGAACACCATTCTCGCCCATAGTAACCTCCTTGGCACCACCCTGTAGTACCGTCTCTCTAAGAACCAGAAGGTGCGGATCATCATACTGACGAGCCTTGATCCACTCTAATAATGAAGACTAAGCCACTACACATGCAAGAACTCGACTGGGCTCTGAGATATCCAACCTCACAAGTCTATTAGCTAGGGAATGAATATCCAAAGCGAATGGACTTTCCTCTGATGAATTAAATGCCAAACTATCCATACTCTCGGCCTTTCTGCTCAAGGCATGTGCAACCACATTCGCCTTGCCCGGATGATAGAGAATGGTAATATCATTGTCCTTTAGTAACTCAAGCCACCTAAGTTGCCTCAAATTGAGATCCCTCTTCTTGAACAAAAGCTGCAAGCTGCGATGAACGTGTAAACCTCACAGGATACCTCATAAAGATAATGTCTTCAGATCTTGAGAGCATGAACTATCGCGGCGAACTCTAAATCATGAATAGGGTAATTCTTCTCGTGGGGCTTCAGCTAACGTAAAGCATATGTAATAATGCGCCCCTCCCGCATCAGTACACAACACAGGCCAACGCGTGAAGCGTCGCAATACACAGTATGCATCACTGAATCGGAAGGCAAAACCAAAATGGATGTTGTAGTCAAAGCTATCTTGAGCTTCTAAAAGCTCACCTCACAATTATCGGACTATCAGAACAGAGCACCCTTCTGGGACAATCTAGTAAAAGGTGTTGAAATATATGAGAAGCCCTCCACAAATAGGCGATAATAACCTTCTAACCCCAAGAAACGCCTGATCTCAGTTGTTGTGGTAAGATGAGGCAAACTCTGGATTGTCTCGATCTTCCTGGGATCCACCTTAATACCCTCACCTGATACAACATGTCCCAAGAATGCCACAGAATCCAACTTGAACTCGCACCTGAAGAACTTAGCATAAAGCTTATGTTCCCGCAAGGTCTAAAGCACAACTCTCAAATGTTGCGCGCGCTCCTCCATACTACGCGAGTAGATCAATACGTCATCAATGAAGACAATGACAAATGAGTCAAGATATAGCCTGAACACTCTATTCATCAAATCCATGAAGGTTGTCACGACATCACCAGAAACTCATAATGGCCATATCTAGTCCAGAAAGCTATCTTCGGAACATCGAAAGCATGAATCTTCAGTTGATGATACCCATATCGCAAATCAATCTTAGAGAACACCCTGGCACCCTGCAACTGATCAAAAAAGTCTTCAACACGCGGCAATGGGTGCTTGTTCTTAATGGTACCCTTGTTCAATTGGCAGTAATCAATGCTCATCTGCATACTCCCATCTTTCATTTTTATGAATAAAATTGGTGCACCCCAAGGTGACACACTCGGACTAGCGAACCCCTTTGCTAGAAACTCCTCAAGCTGCTCCTTTAACTCTTTCAACTCTTTCGAGGCTATATGGTACGGCAGAATAGAGATTGGATGGGTACCCGGTGCCAAATCAATACTGAAATCAATATCACGGTCTGGTGGCATCGCTGGTAAATTAGAAGGAAACACATCGGTGAACACCCGCACCACGGGCACTGAATCAATCGTAGGAGTCTCTGCAGAGGTATCCCGAACATAAGTTAGATAAACCAGAAAACCCTTCTCGACCATGTGTTGAGCCTTTAGGAAAGAGATAACCCGACCAGGTGCTCTGATAGATGAATCCCTCCACTCTAATCTGGGAAACTCTAGCATCGCCAAAGTAACAGTATTGGCATGTCAATCAAGGATGGCATGATATGGAGATAACCACTCCATGCCCAAGATGACCTCAAAGTCGGTCATATCGAGAAACAGAAGATCTGCTCTGGTCTCATAACCACAGAAGTCCTAATACAGGACCGGTAGACACGATCCATAATGACTGAATCGCCCACGGGTGTGGACACATAAATAGGAACACCTAAGGACTCACGAGGGACATCCAAATAAGGAGCATATAAAGAAGAAGCATATGAATATGTAGACCTTGGATCGAATAACACTTAAGCATCCCTACCACAGACAGAAATAATACATGTGATCATGAGATCTAAGGCTACTGCATCTGGTCTAGATAGAAAGGCATAGAACATAGCCGGAGCACCACCTACCTGGCCTCTAACTCTAGGGCGACCCCTACCCACCTGCCCTCCGCCTCTGCCAGGCTGGACAGACGGTGCAACAGCTGATACGGCAATCATGGGCTGATGGCCCTACTTCGCTGCTTTGCCCCAAAACCTGGGGCAAGATCTCCTCATGTGACCAAGCTCCCCGCACTCATAGAAACCACTTGGTGCGGAAGATGAATGACCCTGAATTTGGCCCTGGGAACCTGAATATTCGCTGGAAGGGCCCTGGATAGCGGTGGGCGGTAGGAGCTATCTGGAATGGCATTGAAATAAGGCCGCACTGGTGTACCCCGAGAAGGTGGTGGTGCTGAATAAGTGGGTCTGTTAGACTGACCCCTCACGAACTGACCTCTGCCCCTAAACGGGGCGCCGCTAAAGCCTCCAAACTGTTGAGGTCTCTTCTCCCCCGTCATAAACAATCAGCCCTGGGTATGGATACCCTTAATCCGCAGAGCTATCTCCACAACCTGCTAGTAGGGAGTCCCCATCTCCACCTCTCAGGCCACAGTAACCTGAATACCATAATGCAAGCCCGCAATAAACGTCTGTACTCTCTCTGCATCGATGGGGAGTATCATAAGTGCATGGCGGGACAACTCAGAGAACCTTGCCACATAATCGATCTCGAACATCTAACCCTGTTGTAGACGCTCGTACTGACCCTGTAGCTCTTCCCTTTGGGATAGTGGAATATATCTCTCCAGAAAGAGACGTGTGAACTGATCCCAATTCAAGGGAGGTGAACACGTTGGCCTGCTAAGAAGATAAGCCTGCCACCATCTCGGGCCCCGCCCTCCAACTAAAATGTGGTAAAGTCCACCCCGTTGGACTCCAATAGCCTCATATTATGCATTTTGTCCCTACAACAGTCAATAAAATCCTGGGGTCCTCATGTCGCTCAACGCCAAAGGCGGGAGGATGTAGTCTGGTCTATCTATCCAATGGCTTATGCGACTCGATGAACGCATCTTATTTGGGCTCTGGTGCGGCCGCTGCAACTGGCTGGGCTCCGCCCACTGGTAATGAACTTGGGATCTTATATACGCCAGCAGCATGCCCTGAAACCTGAGCGGTAGGGGTCGGTACTCCCCTCCCACCTAAGATGTGGATGGGTCACGGGGAAATAAACCAGCATAAAATCCATGAAACAGAGCATACGGCCCATGACCTCCTGAAATCCCGGTGCTGATGTGAAATCTACAGGGGTTGGCTCAACTGCAGGCACCTCACCTTGCTCCTCAATGGCAGGATCCTCCATTGAATCCGTTGGTGGTACGACGGGAGCAACTCTAGGATGCCCTCGCTCTCTAGCAGGAGTTGGAGCTCTCGCCCGGCCTCTGCCTCGGACTCTAGCAACTAGGGGAGAAGCTCTTCCACCGCCGAGTACATATGCTACGCGCGTTCTCACCATCTGTTAGAGAAAAAGAGAAAGATACTTAGCACAACATCAACTGCACTATAGGAGATGACGAACGAGAAATCTCCTAACACCCTGTAGCCTCTCGAAAATAAGTACGGACGTCTTTGCACCGATCTGTAAGACTCTAATAGGACCGCTGACTTGTGATACCTATGTGAACCTATAGCTTAGATACCATGTTGCCACGACCTAATTTCCACTATAGGCCGTGATGGCACCTAACGTCGTTTCTAGGCAAGCCAACGGTGATCTACCCATTAAATTGTTCATTTTAATATTTTTAAAGTAATTGATTTTATTTAGTGAAATAGCTATTAATAGGAAATTATAGTAAAACCAAGCATCAAATAAAGAAAAGAGTTAAGTAGTGAATTTAATACCCAAAACTATAAAATGTCTACTAGAATACTCCCAAAACCCAGTGTCACAAGTGCATGAGCAAACTAGTAGAATATACAAAACCTCCTATACTATTGTCTGGAATAAGATAGACAGAAAATAAATACAATAAGGAGAGACTCTGGGCGCTACAGAACGGGCGTAGAGAGCATCTCACCACTAAGCCTCTAGGTAACGGGGGTACGCTCCTGAAGGACCGCCAGATGCACTTGTCTCAGATCCTACACGATTAGTGCAGATGTGTAGCGTGAGTACATAAACAACATGTACCCAGTAAATATCTTGTCTAGCCTCAAAGAAGTAGTGACAGGGGGTCAACTTCGACACTTACTAGTGGGCAAAATACATAATGTACAAGATTATTTGATAGGCATGAAAATCAACATTAGTAATGGAATAAGAGGTAATAATTAAATGACTATTTATAAAATAACAATTAAAAGTCCCCAATCATCACATAATATTCTCAACAAGTAGGGCTTAACATGTAATGTAAATTCTCAAGTCATGACAGACATATCAAGTGAAATAGGACTCTGAGTGACAACACACAAGAGTTATGCCGAAGTCGTACGGCCTGATCCATAACATTCGTGTACATACACTACCGAGGATGTACGGTCTGATCCATGGATGCATCTCATATATATATATATATGCCGAGGCATTCTATAATGGCCCAACCGGTTGTTTTGCCTTCTAGAACTCTGTTCCCCTAAATAAGACTCCCCATATATGCTTTTAGTATTTTATGACTTACAGAGATGGTTAGTTCGGGATTTTAAAGGGTTCGGGTTGAAATCGGAATACTTGGTTCATTAGTTGCCTTTAAAAAGGCTAAGTTTGACTTCAGTCAATATTTGAAAAAATAATCCCGGAATTGGGATTTGATGGTTCTAATAGATTCGTATGATGATTTTGGACTTGGACATATGTTCGAATCGGGTTTTGGACAACCCGGGAGCGTTTCGACGCTTAATAGTGAAAGTTAGCTATTTGGAGGTTTTAAGGTTCTTTAAATTTGGTTTGGAGTACATTTTGGAGTAATCGAGGTCCGTTCGAAATTTTATGTTTGGGAATAGTTCTGTATGGTGCTTTAAGACTTACACGCAAAATTTGGTGTATTTGCGAGTAGTTTAAGTATGCTTCGGCGCATTCGGAGTAAGTTTGAAAAATTTAAAAATTCTAAGTTGAATCAATTTGGTTTGAGGTACGATTCTTAGTTTTGATGTTGTTTTACGCAATCCGAGGGTTCGAGGTAGTCCGTTTTATGATTTCAAACTTGTTGGTATGTTCAGGGGGTGCCCGAGGGCCTCGGGTGTTAACCGACGAGGCTCAGACCAATTTTGGAATTTGGAGTAGTAGTTGAAGCTTCCAGCTTCTGCTGCAATTGCACCTGCGCTTGGCCAGCCGTAGGTGCGAGCTCGCAGAAGTGAAGAAGAGGAGGCAGGCCACAAGCCGCAGAAGAGGGATTTTTGGGCGCACCTGCGAGTGCGCGGGTACGAAGCAAGGCGCACAGAAGCGGAAAAATACGCAGGTACGAGGGCTTGGGGCGCACCAGCGGATGAGCAGAAGCGACCCCTTGTCCGTAGGTGCGGAGCCAGGCCAAGAGGGGGAATCTCGCACCTGCTAGGAATTTTCCGCTGGTGCAGAACAGTAAATATGGCACCGCAGGTACGGTCGTACCTCCGCAAGTGCGAAAATATTGTCCGGGCAGAATGTTTAAAGGAACGGGAAGTCAGCCATTGTAGCCCATTTTTCTCCATTCTTGGGCGATTATGGAGCTTTTGGAGAGGGAATTTCAACTAGCAACTTGGAGGTAAGTTAATTATACCTATTGTGAGTTAAATACATAGATTATGGGTAGATTATAACATGTAAATTGTGGAAATCAAGGGTTTAGATGAAAAACGTAGGTTTTGATAAAAATAAGATTTTAACCACGAAAATAGTTATGGAATTGGGTGAAAATTATACATTTGAGTTCTTGAGATTATACGATTTCCTCCGAAGATTATTGTTATTCATATAAACCATGTCTATTTAGATATTTCTATTTTAATATTATTGACCCATAGTGAGTGTCAAAGTCTACCTCTCGTCACTACTTTTTCGAGATTAGACTTGATACTTACTGGGTACACGTTTACGTACTCATGCTACGCTTGCTGCACCTCTTGTGCAGGATCTGAGACGGGAACCTTAGGCGGTCCTACTGGTGCACACCCACGCTATCTCGAGGTCTAGTAGTGAGCTGCTTCCCCTGAGCCGTTCCGCAACACCTAGTGTCTCCCTTTGTATTTGTTTTCTATCTAGTTTTTTGTGTTCCCGCAGTATTTTGGATTTCTTTTGTATAATCTACTAGATGCTCATATACTTGTGACACCATGTATTGGCACACACACTAGTAGAATTGTGGATTAAGTATTTTTCTTGGTCTGATTTAATTAGAACCTTTATATTTTTCTTAAATCTTGCAAGTAAGAAGAGTTTAATTGCTCGAAAAATTATTAAAAGACATAACATATGTTTGATTCATTAGTTGGCTTGCCTAGCTGTGATGTTGGGCACCATCACGATCTATAGGTGAAATTTGGGTCGTGACAACATGGTATCAGAGCACTAGGTTAACGTAGGTCTCACAAGTTATGAGCATGCCGAATAGAGTCTTGCGGATCAGTATGGAGAAGTCTGTACTTATCTTTGAGAGGCTATAGGGTGTTAGGAAACTACCTTTCTTCATCTCCTATCGTGCAATTGATGTAGTACTAAGTATCTTTCTCTTATTCTCTCACAGATGGTGAGAACGCGCTCTACTGAGGTTCTAGACCAAGGAAGAGCTGCTCTCCCAGTTGTTAGAGGCTGAGGCTGAGGGAGGGCTCCAATCCGTGATAGGGGATGAGGACATGCCAGAGCTATTCCAGTTATACCACCAGTGGATCCAGTAGAGGATCCTATCATCAAGGAGCAGGGCGAGGTGCCCGCAGCAGAGCCAGCTTCGGTGGATTTCACATCCGCATCGGGATTTCAGGAGGTCATGGGCTGTATGTTGCGGTTCATGGATACTATGACTTAGGCCGGTTTATTTCTGGCATACCCAGCCATATCTCAGGCAAGAGGGGGAGCACAGACCCGTACCGCACAGGCTCATGGGCAGGCAGCTATTGTATATCAGACCTAAGGTGTACTACCCGTGGGCGGAGCCCACCTAGCAGCAGCAGCTACACCTGATCCCAGACCAGTTGCGGTCGGTGAGCCGCAAAAGATATTGGATAGATGGACCATGCTACATCCTCCTGTCTTTGGGGGTGAGCGACATGAGGATCCCTAGGACTTCGTTGATTGGTGCATGGACAGACTGCACAATATGAGGATGTTGGAGTCCCATGGGGTAGACTTTGCTACCTTTCAGCTGGAGGGTTGGGCCCGTAGGTGGTGGCAGTCCTATCTTCTAGGCAGACTAGTAGATGCTCCTCCCATGACTTGGGACAAGCTCACCCGTATTTTCCTGGATAGGTATATTCCACCCTC
Source organism: Nicotiana otophora (assembly GCA_000715115.1). Taxonomy (NCBI): domain Eukaryota; kingdom Viridiplantae; phylum Streptophyta; class Magnoliopsida; order Solanales; family Solanaceae; genus Nicotiana; species Nicotiana otophora. The sequence goes on along the minus strand of AWOL01S0013206.1, from coordinate 188,209 downwards.
CCAGAGGGAAGAGTTGCGGTTTTAGTTTGAGCAACTCCAGCAGGTTCAGATGTCAGTGACCGATTATGAGGCGAGGTTCTCTGAGTTGTCTCGCCATACACTTATGGTAATCCCTACTGATACGGAGAGAGTACGGAGATGTTTTGCGGGTTTGCACACTGCTATACATGCCACTATGGCACGAGAGGTTAAGATGGGGAATTCTTATGAGCTGGTTACGGAGATAGCCCGAAGGATTTAGGGTGTGCGTCAGCGTAGCCGAGAGCAGGTTATGAGAGATAAGCGGTTTAGATATTCTGGAGAGTTTAGAGATGCCCCGTCTAGTGGTAGAGGTTAGGTCGTGAGACGGCAGTTCAGCAGGCCCCCATATCCAGCACCATCACCTCCTCGGGGTGCTCCAGTGCGACCTTATTTCAGTTTTATGCCAGAGAGTTCTTACCACCCACCAGCTATTCAGGGTTCCTCTAGTGGGTATTCAGGTCATCAGGGCCAGACTTCAGGTCAGCAGTCCACCGTACCGAGAGGTTGTTTTGAGTGCGGGGATTTCAGTCACATGCGGAAATTCCACCCAGGCTTTGGGGTAGACAGTTGCAGTAGGGTCAGCAACCTATGATTACCGCACCAGCTGCTTCGCCAGCCGTCCGGCCACCCAGAGGCGGAGGGCAGGTGGGTAGGGAACGTCCTAGAGGTGGAGGCCATCCAGGTGGCGCTCCAGCTCGGTTCTATGCATTTCCAGCCAGACCAGATGCAGAGGCCTCAGATGCCATGATTACAGGTATTATGTTTTGTCTGCAGCAAAGATGCCTCCGTATTATTTGATCCAGGGTCTATATATTCCTATGTGTCATCTCTATTTTCTCATTTCCTGGGTGTTTCTCGTGAGTCCTTGGGTACTCCTGTTTATGTGTCCACTCATGTGGGCGATTCTGTTATTGTGGATTGGATCTACCGGTCCTGCATTATTACATTTTGTGGTTATGAAACTAGAGCAGATCTTCTGCTGCTTGACATGACTGACTTCGAGATCATCCTGGGCATGGAGTGGTTATCTCAATATCATGCCATCCTAGATTGCCATGCCAAGACTGTTACCTTAGCGATTCCAGCTTTGCCTAGGTTATAGTGGAAGAGTTCATCTGTCAGCACATCTAATCAGGTTATTTCTTTTCTAAAGGCTCGATACATGGTCGAGAAAGGTTTTTTAGCTTATCTAGCCTATGTTCGGGAAGCTACTACAGAGACTCTGACGATTGATTCAGTGCCTGTAGTCCGGGAGTTCTCCGATGTATTTCCTTCAGATCTTCCAGGCATTCCACCAGATCATGATATTGATTTCTGTATTGACTTGGCTCCAAATATCCAGCCTATATCTATCCCACTGTATCTCATGGCTCTGAAAGAGTTTAAAGAATAGCTTAAGGAGTTACTAGCCAAAGGGTTCGTCATACCGAGTGTGTCGCCTTGGGGTGCACCGGTATTATTCGTGAAGAAAAAGAATGGAACTATGTAGATGTGTATTGATTATCGTCAATTGAATAAAGTTACCATTAAGAACAAGTACCCATTACGTCGTATTGATGATCTATTTGACGAGTTGCAGGGTGCTAGGGTGTTCTCTAAGATCGACTTGAGGTCAGGGTATCATCAATTGAAGATTCGGGATTCGGATGTTCTGAAGACTTCTTTCTGGACTAGGTATGATCATTATGAGTTTTTGGTGATGTCCTTCGGTATGACTAATGCCCTGGCGGCGTTTATGGATTTGATGAATAGGGTGTTCAGGACATATATTGATTCGTTTGTCATGGTCTTCATTGATGACATTTTGACCTACTCGTGCAGTAAGGAGGAGCACGAGCAGCACATGAGAGTGGTGCTTCAGACATTGCGGGAACAAAATCTATATGCTAAGTTCTCCAAATGTGAGTTTTGGCTAAATTCTGTTGCATTTTATGGGCATGTTGTATCGGGCGAGGGTACTAAAGTTGATCCTAAAAAGATCGAGGCAGTTCAGAATTGGAATCGTCCCACTTCAGCGACTGAGATTAGGAGTTTCCTAGGGTTAGCAAGCTATTATCATCGGTTCGTGGAGGGTTTTTCATCGATTGCTGCACCTTTGACCAAATTAACCTAGAAGGGTGCTCCATTCCGATTGTCTGATGATTGTGAGGTGAGCTTTCAGAAACTCAAGACAACATTGACTACAGCACCAGTGTCAGTCTTGCCTTCCAGTTCAAGGATGTATACAGTATATTTCGATGCTTCACGCGTCATCTTGGGTTGTGTATTGATGCAGGAGGGGCGAGTTATTTTATATGCCTCCTGTCAACTGAAGACCCACGAGAAGAATTACCTGGTACATGATTTGGAGTTAGCTGCAATTGTTCACACTCTTATGATTTGGAGGCATTATCTTTATGGGGTGTCTTGTGAGGTTTACACTGATCATCGCAGTTTGTAGCATTTGTTCAAGTAGAGGGACCTAAATTTGAGGCAGCGTAGATGGCTCGAGTTACTTAAAGATTATGATATTACTATCTTGTATCATCCGGGCAAAGCAAATGTAGTTGCAGACGCCTTGAGTAGAAAGGCAGAGAGTATGGGTAGTTTGTCTTTTATTTCAACAGAGAAGAGGCCATTAGCTTTGGATATTCAGTCCTTGGCTAACAGACTTGTGAGGCTGGATATTTCAGAGCCTAGTCGAGTTCTTGCATGTGTTGTGGCCCAATCTTCACTATTTGAGCAGATCAAGGCTCGCCAGTTTGATGATCCACACTTATTGGTTATTCGAGAAACGGTACTACGGGGTGGTGCCAAGGAAGTTACTATTGGCAAGGATGGTATTTTGCAACTCCAGGATCGTCTATGTGTTCCTAATGTGGATGGACTGAGGGAAATGATCCTAGAGGAGGCGCACAATTCTCGGTATTCTATTCATTCAGGTACTACGAAGATGTATCATGACCTAGGGCAGCATTATTAGTGGCGGCTGATGAAGAAGGACATAGTTGAGTATGTAGCTAGGTGCCTAAATTGCCAACAAGTTAAATATGATCACCAGAGGCCAGGTGGCCTACTTCAGCAGATGACTATACCGGAGTGGAAATGGTAACGCATTACTATGGACTTTGTAGTTGGATTGTCGCGGACCTTGCGAAAGTTTGATGCGGTTTGGGTCATTGTCGACATATTGACCAAGTCGGCACACTTCATTCCGGTTGTAACTACATATACTTCAGAGAGGTTAGCCCAGATATATATTCAGGAGATAGTTCGGTTGCACGGTGTGCCAATTTCCATCATATCAGATAGAGGCCCTCGGTTTACTTCACATTTCTGGAGAGCAGTACAGAGTGAGTTGGGGACCCGCGTGGAGCTCAGCACAGCCTTTTACCCGTAGACCGACAGGCAGTCAGAGCGGACAGTTCAGATTTTGGAGGATATGCTCAGGGCATGTGTGATTGACTTCGAAGGTTAATGGGATCGTTTCTTTCCTTTGGCCGAGTTTGATTATAACAACAGTTACCAATCCAGCATCGAGATGGCTCCATTTGAGGCTTTATATGGTCAGCAATGTCGTTCTCCCATCAGATGCTTTGAACTCGACGAAGCTAAGTTATATGGTACTGATTTGGTGAAGGATGCCTTGGAAAAGGTAAAGTTGATTCAGGAGCGACTCCATACAGCACAGTCCAGACAGAAAAGTTATGCGGATGAGAGAGAGCGTGATTTATCATTTATGGTGGGTGAGAAAGTCCTCTTGAAAGTTTCACTGATGAAGGGAATCATGAGATTCGGGAAGAAGGGCAAGTTGAGCCCAAGGTTTATAGGCCCAATCGAGATGTTGAGGTGAGTTGGGGAGGTTGCTTATGAGCTTGCTTTGCCTCCCAGTCTATCAGGAGTTCATCCGATCTTACATGTGTCTATGCTCTGGAAGTACCACGCCGACAGGTCGCATGTGTTAGACATCAGCACAGTTCAGCTAGATAAGAGCTTGGGTTATGAAGAGGAACCAGTTGCCATTATTGATAGACAGGTTCGCCAATTGAGGTCCAAGAAGATTTTTGTGGTAAACGTCCAGTGGAGGGGCTAACCAGTCAGGGAAGCGACTTGGGAGGCCGAGGAGGACATGCGGAGCAGATATCCACATTTATTCAGTACTCCAGGTATAATTCTAAACTTGTTCGAGGACGAACGTTTGTTTAAGAGGTGGAGAATGCAACAACCCAACCGATCGTTTTGCCTTCTAGAACCTCGTTCCCCTAAATAAGACTCCCCGTATGTGCTTTTATTGTTTTATGACTTATGGGGATGGTTAATTCGGGATTTGGAAGGGTTCGTATTGAAATCGGAACACTTGGTTCCTTAGTTGGCTTTAAAAAGGCTAAGTTTGACTTGGTCAATATTTTGAGAAAACAACCCCGGAATCCGGATTTGATAGTTCTAATAGGTTTGTATGATGATTTTGGTACTTGGGCGTATGTTCGAATCGGTTTTTAGACAACCCGAGAGCGTTTCGGCGCTTAATAGTGAAAGTTAGCTATTTGGAGGTTTTAAGGTTCTTTAAATTTGGTTTGGAGTAGGTTTTGGAATAATCGAGGTCTTTTTGGAATCTTGAGTCTGGGAATAGTTCTGTATGGTGATTTAAGACTTGCACGCAAAATTTGGTGTCATTCCGAGTAGTTTAAGTATGTTTCGGCGCTTTCAGAGTAAGTTTGAAGAATTTAAAAATTCTAAGTTGAATCAATTTGGTTTGAGGTTCTTAATTTTGATGTTGTTTTACACGTTCTGAGGGTTTGAGCGAGTCCATTTTATGATTTCAAACTTATTGGTATGTTCGGGTAGGGCTTCCGCGGCCTCGGATGTTAACCGGATGAGGCTCAGATCAATTTTGGAATTTGGAGCGGCAGCTGAAGCTTCGAGCTTCTGCTGCAATCGTACCTGCGCACAGAAGAGGAAAAATGTGCAGGTGCGAAGTCTTGGGGTGCACCTGCGGATGTGCAGAAGCGGCCCCTTGTCCGCAGGTGCGGAGCCAGGCCAAGGGGGGAATCTCACACCTGCGAGGAATTTTTCGTAGGTGCGAAACTGCAGGTGCGAAAATGCTGTTGGGGCATAATGTTTAAAGGAACGGGAAGTCAGCTATTTTAGCCCATTTTTCTATATTCTTGTGCGAGTTTGGAGCAGTTTGAGAGGAGATTTCAACTAGCAACTTGGAGGTAAGTTAATGCTACCTATTGTGAGTTAAATACATATGTTATGGGTAGATTATAACATGTAAATTGTGAAAATCAAGGGTTTAGATGAAAAACCTAGATTTTGATAAAAATGACATTTTAACCACGAAACTGTTATGGAATTGGATGAAAATTATATATTTACGTTCTTGAGATATGGGTAACGATTTCCTACGAAATTTTTTGGATTCCGGGCACGTGGGCCCGGGGTGAATTTTAAGAATTTTACCATTTTGGGTCGGGTAATTAATCTAATACTCTAATTTCTAATTGTTAAGCATGTGCTATATAACTTTTGGCTAGTTTCAGATTTTTCGACACCGAATTGAGGCTTTAACGTGAAATTTGAGATCGGAAGGTGAACTTTGAGACGAGGTAAGTCTTTTGTCTAACCTTGTAAGAGGGAATTTACCTCATAGGTGATTTAAATTAATAACTAGTATTAGTACCCGCGCGATGCGCGGACACAAATATCAAATTATGATTTGGGTTATTTGGATTATATGCAATTTACCTTAAAATTTAAACCCTCCAGATAAAAATTACATATAATCATTAGATATCAATTAAGAAGTAGGATATGAAACTGGTTCTCATTTCTCGTACTGGATAACATATTTCTTTTTTATATTTGTAACATCCTTGATCTTAGTACTTGCATTTATTTTGTGATCGATATTAAAGAGTACTAAACATATAACGTTGTAATTTGTCTTGTTTGAGCATATTATTTTAACAAAATTCTTACTACCATTTTATGTTTTACTTCAAAGTCGAATAAGTCTTATCCTTCTACATGTTTACATTAAAACAAATCTCTCTTTAATCTTTGCTTATAGTTATTGCATTATTGATTACCTAACATTGTTAAATTGTCATGTGATCTTTTATTAGCTTATCAATTGACTTAATACCTTGCTTATTACCCTTTTGATAATCATATATAAATATAAATTTTTTTATTACTAAAAATTAATGTATTTTTATACTTTTATCCTCTTACTTAGAACTCTTTCGTCATTTAAATCTATCAATAATATTTTTGAGTATTATTTAATTATTTAATATACTTATCCTTAAATTAATTCAAAGTATAAATATTTTCGCACTCCCTTTATTTTCCTCTTTATATATTTTTATCCTATTATGGAAATTTAATTAGTTTTTTATATTAACATTTTGCCAATAATCAAAATATGTAATATCACATTTTATTTTAAGTCATAACTTTGAATTAGTCTAAAATATTGAATACATAAGTTTTTTTAATTAGCAAATTTTAAATCATGATAAAAGTTTAACTTTTATTTTTGTTACTAAATTATCTACACGAGACATTTATTTTGAATTCTTAATATTTTAATTTGTTATCCTATTATTATTTTTCTTTATCTAGTAAAACCTTAATTTTGCGGTCATATCCATAGTTTGAGGGGTTTTACCATAATTTTAATATAATCTCAAGTTCAAATCATCTTTCCCTTTTATTTCTAATTTTAAATGTATTTAAATTTTTAATTATTGCTATTACATTACCTAATATATAGTATTTCATATTTTCTTGTGGCCTTCATTAACTTTCCTCATTATTTAGTATCATTATCCATTTATGTCCTTTAATATAATATAGATCAATGTGTGATTTAAAATATAAATATTAATTTTATTTTAAAATATTACTCGAAATTACTAAAAAAAAATTAATAATAATATTTTTAAGTATTATATAGTAAAATTTATAATATTTGGATTTAGTTATTTAATATTAATTAGTATATATATAGATATAGATCTAGATATTATCCAATATTTAGTATTATTGCACTGTTAATAGGAACTTTTACTAGCATATTACTTTATTTAAATTTTTGAAAGCTACTTTTTTTATTATAATATAATAGAAGATATATATTTTTTATTTTTTATTTTATTCCATGATTCTAAATAATATTTTCTGAATAAATAAGCTTTTTATTTTTTAAAAGAAAACAAGTTATTAAACAAAATAAAGAAATTTTAAATTTGCAGTTTTTTATTTTTCAAAATTTTCTTTTTTTATTTTAAAATAATTTAAAAACTCCAACTTGAAACTACTCTACCATTTGAATGGACATTGTTTTTATAATTTTCGTTTTTTATTAGAAAATATTTGATTTTATTATTTTATAGATAGTTAAATTAAAAAATAATAACCAATAATTAATTATTAACTAAATAAATAATTATTAACTATTTATGCCATGTGGCTTTTTTTTAGGCTGCCACTTGGCTTAAGGAGAGGGCTTTTTCCTCTCCTTTTAATAATATATAGATTTTATAGATAGTTAAATTAAAAAGTAATAACCAATAATTAATTACTAACTATTTGTGCCATGTGACTTTTTTCTAGGCTGCCACTTGGCTTAAGGAGAGGACTTTTTCCTCTCCTTTTATTAATATATAGATATAGATTTAAAAACTCCAACTTTAAATTACTCTCCAATTTGAATGGATATTTTTTTAATTTTCATTTTTTATTAGAAAATATTTTATTTTATTATTTTATAGATAGTTAAATTGAAACATAATAACCAATAATTAATTATTAACTAAATAACTAATTATTAACTACTTATATCATGTGGCTTTTTTCTAGGCTGCCACTTGGCTTAAGGGAATGGCTTTTTCCTCTCCTTTTAATAATATATGACATGTGACTTTTTTCTAGGCTATCACTTGGCTTAAGGAGAGGGCTTTTTCCTCTCCTTTTAATAATATATAAATTGTTGCTAATTATGGGGGCTACGTACGCACGAGGTGACGAGAGTCCATGCGTAACTACTAATTATGCTATGTCCGGGTAGTTTAGGATACAAATCATGACTTACTTGTAATAATTGCATCCTTTATTTAATTTAAGTACTGGAATTATATTGTAAATTATTAGAGGAAATAGTAAAAGACCAAAATTTCACATACTAGAATTTTTGTGCAAAATTACCTGTCTTTAATAGAAATTGTACATCCTTATGTGTTAGCCTTATAATAACTTCTCATTTCGGAGGTTTATAAGAAATGTCCTCCTTTCTTATGGAGCGGGCCGAATGCCTAGGCAGTATAGATGCATCTATGGATCGTGACGCACGTCCCTCGGCAGTGTACACGACACTCTGGATCGGGACGTACGACCTCGACAGAAATCATGCTTAATAATAATAATTACACGATACCTTCACATCCTATTGTAGCTTGTGAAGCTAAATGATTAATTGAAAATTATTGAATTTGAAAGAATTGTTTATTCCCGCTTGTTAAGAAGATTATTGTTATTCATATAAACCATGTCTATTTAAATATTTCTATTTTAATATTATTGACCCATAGTGAGTGTCAAAATCTACTTCTCGTTACTACTTCTTCGATATTAGACTTAATACTTACTGGGTACACGTTTATGTACTCATGCTATGCTTGCTGCACTTTTTGTGCAGGATCTGAGACAAGAACCTTAGGCAGTCCTACCGATGCGCACCCACGCTATCTCGAGGTCTAGTGGTGAGCTGCTTCCCCTGAGCCATTCCGTAGCACCTAATGTCTCCCTTTGTATTTGTTTTCTGTCTATTTTTTTGTGTTTTGGTAGTATTTTGGATTTCTTTTATATAATCTACTAGATGCTCATATACTTGTGACACCATGTATTGGCACACACACTAGTAGAATTATGTATTAAGTATTTTTCTTGGTCTGATTTAATTAGAACCTTTATATTTTTCTTAAATCTTGCAAGTAAGAAGAGTTTAATTGCTCGAAAAATTATTAAAAGACATAACATATGTTTGATTCACTAGTTGGCTTGCCTAGCTGTGATGTTGGGCGCCATCACGACCTATAGGTGAAATTTGAGTCGTGACACATTCGTCTCGATCCACAAGTATAGGTATACTTTACGGATTTTAAATTTCACATTTACAACTCCAAGGTAAACCCAGGAAAGGATATAATTTCCATCAATAATTAAACATTTCCGCCAACTCTATAAGTAATGAAGTTAACGTGATCTTTAACAAAGTTTTACTTACTAATACAAATAATTAATCTAATGAGTTGAGCCCAAATAGTGCAAGTAATGGCATAACAAAGGCCTATGTCTACCAGGACATAACATGAATTCTAGCTACGTACAAACTTACGTTACTTCGTGCATACGTAGCGCCTACAATTTGTTGTGAATAGCAACTTAAACACCTATGGGATAAATTATCTCTTACAAGGTTAGGCAAGAGACATACCTTGTTTCCAAGTTCCCTTTCCGATTCACAAATCACTCTAAAGCCTCACGTCAGTGCCAAACAATTCAGAACTAGCCAAATATTATATAAATTAATCAATATATACTCAAAAGTTCATAATTTTAGTTATTAGAGTAATTACCCAACCCAAATTGAAAGATTTCTAAAATTCATCCTCAGGTCCACGTGTCCGGATTTCGGATATTTTTTAAGATAAATGTTACATGTAACCTCACGAACCCAAATATATAATTGCTACTCAATTCCATCATCATTTTCGTGGTCTAATCCAATTTTTATTAATTTTTCAACAATCTCCTAAACTTTTCACAATTTCTATGTTAAAATCTACCCAAAATATATGTATTAAACTCATATTGTGTGAAAATTACTTACCTCAAAGTGCTAGGTGAATATATCTACTCAAAGAGCTCTAAAATCGACCAACAAGTGAGAGAAATGAACCAAAAAGCCTAAGTTCCGACTTTTAAAATTATTCTGCCCAGATCAGCCTTCATTGCGGTCGCGGACAAGCCCTCGCGATCGCGAAGGCAAAATAGAAGGACCCAAGAAAATACATCTTCGTGATCGTAAAAGGACATTCGCGAACGCGATGCACTGAGCCTCCTCCTCATTGAGAACGTGTTCCCTCAATCGCGAACGCGTAAGGCAACTAGGTTGCCCAGGACCAAGCCCCTAACTCTACAAGAACGCGACAAGTCGCCCGCAAACGCGAAGGCCACTTGTCCCAATACTTCACGAACGTGAAGAACAAAATCACTAAGTCCCCAATTCCTTCTTTGCGAAAGCGACCCCTACCCACGCGATCGCGAAGAAGGAAACCAGAACCAGCAGTGACAACATTTTATACTTAGCTCCAGGCAGTCCGAAACTTACTCGAGCCACTCGGGAACCCGTCCAAATGCACCAACAAGTCCATAAATATAATATGGACCTGCGCAAACTCTCGAAACACGTAAACAACATCAAAACTAAGAATCGCACCCTAAATCAAATTGAATCAAGTTATGAACTTCAAGCTTTTCAACTTACTCCGAACGCGCTGAATCATACTTAGACTACTCGGAATGACACCATATGGAACTATTCTTAGGTTCGAAATTGTAAATGGACCTCGATAATACTAAAGTCTACTCCAAACCAAACTTAAAGAACTTGGAAAACTTTCAATGCGCCAACTTTCAATATTAAGCGTCGAAATGCTTCCGGGTCATCCGAAACCTGTTCCGATCACACGCTCAAGTCCAAAATCATCATACAAACCTATTAGGACTATCAGATCCTGGTTCCAAAGTCGTTTACTCAAAACGTTAACTCAAATTAAACTTGACCATTATAGGCCACTATTAAGGAACTAAGTGTTCTGACTTCAACCCGAACCCTTCCAAACCCGAACCAACCATCCCGTAAGTTATAAAATAGTAAAGGCACATATGAGGAGTCATAATTAGGGGAACAAGGATCTAAAAATCAAAACAATTGGTCAGATTGTTACAAAATCATTCAGGATTAAAGTGACGCATTATTCCTCCAAAATCTCTTTTTGGAAAGACAAAACCACGAGGTTGATAAGGTCCATTTTGTATATAATTTCTCCTTACTCGGTCACATAAATTAGGAGAATATTTTAAAATTAGTTTTCTTTCAGCGGAATTGGGCTCATAACCCAACACTTTATCTGATGCTTAGGAAGGATTAATATTGTTATTAATAACTGGACATGGAGAACTTGACAAAGGAGAGCTAGAAGAAGCTATAGAAGCTTGAGCTTTGTAAAAACTCGTGATCATATCGACTTTTGCTGGAAGACCCTAAAAATAACAAAATACAAATTACACTTCAAGTTGTATGTTTCACAATGCGTCAAGTCTTGGCTACGTTTTGTATTGAGTATATTGTTTACAAATAATTTAGTAACAGCCTATGTGAATATAATATACTATAGAAACATATTTGACTAATGATTCGAATAGTGATTCAGTTTTTCATTTGTTTGCAAATCTTAAACACCAAAATACAGATAGTCAAAAAAGAGCATGATTGTCTAAAAGGTAGAATAACTTTTTTATTCATGACTAAGCAGTAGTAAAATTTAAGCCCCATATTTCTATTCTTATTAAACCTAATAATTTTGCTTTCCATATTTATTATATAAAATATAATAATAATTTTATCTCTTGGTAGTACCCATGTGAATGCAAGTTAGTCTCACTAAGAAACTAAAAACAAGAAAGTAGGACTAGTGGACCACATACCTTGTCTTGTCGGAGATTTCAAGTTTGAACTTTTGGAAAGTACTAAAACACAAATTGACAAAGATAATAGAGGTCAAAATATGGGACAACCTTAGAATCAAAGATTAAAAATCAGATTTTATATAAATTATCAAATATAAAATATAAGAGAAAAACATGAAGCAAAAAATCAGAAAAGAAGAATTGAAGAAGGAAGATGGGTCAAACTTCTAAGGGAGAAAGAGCATACACCGCGGAGAGTTGGAGGGTGTCCGGCAGATAGTGGTAGCAACTAACAGCGATCGCCAATCAACAGAGGCAGAGCAGAACCCTAGCTTTTTTTGATTTGGGAATAAAGATTTCGTCGTTGTTGGGAGTTGGAAGGCGTCTGTTTTTGTTTAGAGTTTTGTCTTTTATTTACTAGAAAGAAAAAAGTTATTAAAAAATATTAGTTTAGAGGAAAGTCGGAGGAAGTGTCGTTGGATTGGGAATTATTACGTCGTCGTTTACTTGTTTAGTTTGTGATTTTTAAAAGATATTGTAAAAAATAATTAAATAACACTGCTTTCAGCGGGAATCGGACACGCGTGTCTCCCAACGAACCCAAAGTCCTTACCATTGAACCCAAACCACTTTTGTTACTGGGTTAGGCATGATATATTTATATAGATGTAGCAAATTTTTCAATACAAATGCAGGGTTCCGGAAAAAGTCATTGGGTTTGTCCGAACCCACACCCAATATTGTAGCTCCGTCCCTGGTCATACACGTAATATACACAAAATATACATACAACATACAAGTGCGTCGTGTGTATATCTTTTGTATGCCACTATATATATATAGTTATATATATGAAATACAATAACGTACACCTGATATATACTCCACGTACCCCAGACATACACTCATATATACTTAATATACATTTCACATACAATGGGCATACACTAGTTCCACAATCAATAACATACGCACATAACATACAAATAATATATACTCGATATATAATTATTCTACCACTAGAAAAATTATCATACCCATCACCAAGAACCATTATAATCATCATTCCTTCCACCATAACAATGCCAACACCATTTTCCTACCAAAAAAACAATAAGAGTTTCGCTAGAGCTAGATCCGTCTAGATCCGATTAACCTGAGCTATTTCATAATGGCAATGGAGGTAAGATTTTTTTCGTCGGAGTTTAATCTGTCCACTAGGGTGACGCGACCATGTGAAGTACGGGATATAGTCATTATGGAGTTACAAGGATGAAGTCGGCAGTTACCAAAGTTCAGTGGCGATTGGAGTAGAGGGAGAGATGTGATGTCGACTAAAGTGCTTGGAGATCATGAGTAGGGTTAGGTGGTCGAGAGAGATTTAATATGTAAGCCTAAAATTAAGGGACCCCATATTTCCTTAAGTTGTTATAAATGGTAAACTCTTGCTATGTTAGGTAATTAGGTGAGAGTGTTTATAATAATAGTGGTAATTAGGAGCCTGATTTCGATAACTAGAGTAAAATTTCATGTCCCATAAATTTAGTTAACCTCTCATCCGAACTAATTTAGGCCAATCGCAGAGAGTAAATTAGTCAATTATGTTTAAAAGTTAGCACCGCTCTCGCTCAAATATATGCATAGGAGGAAGCACCAATGAAGGAGAACCGGATAAGGGTCTGATTTGCATCTCTACTATCATAAATAGGCCTTATTTACCCTCCGTTTAATTTTTCTATCGAAAATATCCTTACCGTTATATATTAGGTTCATATTTACCCCTTAAACATTTAAAAGAGTTACATTTGCCCTTCGTTATACTTTAGGATCATATTTACCCATCTACTCTTCGAAAAGGGTTACATTTGCCCTTCGTTATACTTTCTTGACATATTTATCCTTACAATTATCCAGGTCAACTCGTCACCCCCCCCCACCCCACCCCCACACCCCCACTCGTCTATCTCTCTTATCTGTGTCAGCTCCATATTTTTCGGAGAGCGAGAAAATTTTGGACAGTCAGTGAATGAAACTATAGTGTTATCTCTAATTGATTTATTTAATTATTTCACCTTTGTCTATGTTAATTTGTTTCTCTTTAATACTTAGGAGTTAGGAGACATGAATTACTCAATGATATTTTAAAATGTTTGTAGATATACAACTCTGTAAAGTCTAAACTGGGTCAATTGACCATGATTGATTCACGAAAAATAATTTTATGATACGACATTTATGAAGATTGTGCGAAATACAATATCTATAGCAGCGACAACATATTGGCAAACAATAACTTTGAATTCAAAATCACTAATCTAATACAACTCACAATTATTGCAGTAACCAAAGTAAATTACAAGAAGTTGCACAACAATGGAGTTAATGAAATCTTATTTAAATTGGGTGAGCAGGTTAAATTATCTTAAATAGGTGACCATATTTAAATTGGAAGAATAAGAAATCTACATAGGCCTCATGTAGGAAAACAAAGGTGGGACATGGCGATCTACCGGATGAGGGTAAATGTAGGATATAATTGTAAGGATAAATATGTCAAGAAAGTATAACGAAGGGCAAATGTAACCCTTTTTGAAGAGTATAGGGGTAAATGTGATCTTAAAGTATAATGAAGAGCAAATGTAATACATTTTAACGTGTAAGGGTAAATATGAACCTAATGTATAACTGTAAAGATATTTTTGATAAAAAAACATAAACAGAAAGGTAAATAAGCTTATTTATGATATTAAAAGGGCAAATCAGACCTGTGTTATTATTTCGTTACCTTTCCTCTTTGAACCGATCAAAAGGAAGGCAGTAGCTTCTCTTATATACGAATATAGAGATCCTAGACTAAGGTTGTTTAGACAACTGAGGTGTTCAATTAAACTTCTAGAAAAATAATAAGTGATTCTGACCAATAGCTGAAGCGATTTTTCACGGTAATTTTTTCTTCTAAGAAGAAACTAAAAATCTTTTTTTTTTCAGAATAAATTGTCCTTATGAAAAATATAAATAGACCACACTATCTCTTCTTAATTGAATCCTTTTGTCTCTTATATTCGCCTATAACTTCTAATTTTGATTAATTTTATATTTTAACTAAATAAAATTAAATAAAATAAATAGTCTCTCGCAATAAATACTTAAAACTATTTATCCAATTAAATAATACAATAAGTAAATTGAAATTTTCATGTCCTTTTTGTTGTATTTTTTTGTCACGACCCCAATTTTCCTATGTAGGATATCGTGACGGCACCTAATCTCTAAAACTAGGTAAGCCTAACAGTTATGCGAAATAACTGAATATAAAGCTAAAACTCAAACCTCATCAACTGAAATAAATAAAAATTGTGATTCAAAATAGTTACAACTCCCAAAATCCGGTAGAAATAAGTCACAAGCTCTAAAGAGAAATGGTAAATATCTATATACATCAGAGTCTAAAGAGAATAAGGAAGATAAAATAATAAGGATAGAGGGGGACTTTGAGGTTTGCGGACGCTGGCAGATATACCTTGAAGTCTCCACACACGGGCTAGCTCACTGATATCTGGTCTGGTAGGAAAAACCTGGATCTGCACAAAAGATGTGTATAAGAATAGTATGAGTACACCACAACCGTACCCAGCAAGTGCTAAGCCTAATCTCGGTAGAGTAGTGACGAGGTCTGGTTAGGGCCCTATTGGGAATAATAGAAAACAAAACAAGGCAAGAAATATAATAATGTAACTAGATGACAGAGAAGTGTAACAATAGAAACTAACAGAAGATAACAACCCGGAATTCAAGAAGACAACTACAACACGTAAGGAAACAAGAATATTACAACAACAACAACAACAATAACAACAACAACAACAACAACAACAACAACAATACATAAAATAGAGGTAAACAACGTGGGCGATCCCGAGGTACCGCCTCATAGTCCCAAAAGTAAATATCTCACAACGGCACGGCAAAAACTTCGTGCAAATAATGATAACCACACGGCAGAAACCTCGTGCCACAATAACAATCCGTATGATAGAAACCTCGAGCCAAAATAACACTCTGCACGACAGAAACCTCGTGCCACAATACCCCTCCACACGGAACAAACCTCGTGCCACAATAACACTCATCACAGCAGAAACCTCGTGCCATAACCAATCAGTTATCTCAACAAAAATCACGAAAATAACACATAACAAATTGAACTATGAATCCACAGCAAGGAATCCTACAGTTAAATAATGAATACGAAATCAAAGAAAGCAAGTAATTCAACTAAGCATGTTGCACAAATTGCGTAAGAGATAAAACACGTATACATGTGACATTAGGCTAAACATGATGACTACACGTGCTAGAGTAACTCAATTAAGGGAATAAAAAGGAACTACTCAGAAAAACACCGGATTTTCAATATTTATCCCGAGTACGCACTCGTCACCTCGCATATACGTCCTTCACATATTGAAACTTACCATAACAGTACCAAATCCTAAGGGGAATTTCCTCCACACAAGGTTAGACAAGTCACTTGCCTCAAACCTCACTCAATCAATCAATAAGAAGGCCTTTCCCTCGATTTTCCAACTATGATTGGCTTGAATCTAGCCAAAACAATTACACACTATAAATATAACTATAAAAAACTAATTTAAATAATGAAACTACAACTTTAGCAAAGAATTGAAAAATAGCTCCAAAAAGTCGAGTCGGGCCCACGTCTTTTAACCCGATCAAAATTATAAAATCTGAACATCGAGTCCAACCATACAAGGCTTACTCAAATCCGACCTCAAAGCACCTTCCAAATCCCCGAATTTTAGCCTAAGAAGTTTTCCCAATATATCTCCAAATTTCCAACTAAAACACTAATTAAATGAAGAAAACAACAATAGATTCTTGGGAATTTATAAAAAATGAGTCAATAATCCTTACCCAAATGATTTCATTGCAAATCACTCGAAATATTTCCACAAACCGAGATCTCTAGATCAATAAATGGATAAAGAAATCAAACCCTCGAACCTAGCCCTATACTGCCCAACGATTTCGCATCTGCGGGCTCTCAGTCGCACCTGCAGAAAAACCCTCGCAGGTGCAGGTTCCATTTATGCCAGGATTTTCGCTTCTGCAGAGAACCTACCGCTTCTTCTACCATAGCCCAGGCCAGACTCGTCCGCTTCTGCGATCGCACCTCCGCAACTGCGGACGGGAAGATGCAGCCCTCAACTCGCACCTACGATCCTAGTTGGTCCAAGCCAGCTTCGCTCCTACGGATAAATGCTCGCTTTTGCGAGTCCGCACCTGCGTCCAACCCCACTGCAAGTGCGATGACACCAGAAGCTGAGAGCTTCAGCACTTGCACAAATCTAAAATTTGTTTCTGGTTCAATTCGAAACATACCCGGGGCCCCTGAAATCCCGTCCGAATATACCAACAAGTCCTAAAACATCGTACGAACCTAGTCGAGCCTTGAAATCACATCAAACAATGCTAAAAACACTAATTGCATATCGATTCAAGCCTAACGAACTTTGGAACTTCTAACTTCTACATACGATATCGAAACCTATCAATTCACGTTCGGTTGACCTCAAATTTTGCACACAAGTCATAATTGACACTACGAACCTACTACAACTTCCGGAATCGGGATCCGACCCCGATATCAAAAATTGCACTCCCAGTCAAACTTCCCCAAAATTATCCAACTTTCGCCATTTAATGCCGAAATGACCTATGGACCTCCAAATCAACATCCGGACATGCTCCTAAGACCAAAATCACCATACTGAGCTATTGGAGCCGACAAAACTCTATTCCGGAGTCGTCTTCACACAAGTTCGATTATGTTCAACTCCTATGACTTTAAATTCCATTTTTAGGGACTATGTGTCCCACTTCCACTCCGAATCTCTCCCGAACCCGATACCAAGCACCCCGGCAAGTCAAGTAGCCATAAAATGAGATAGAGGGAGAAATATATAGGGAATCAGGGCTAATACTCTCAAAACAACCGGCTAGGTTGTTACATTTTTATACCTAAAAGTTACTTTCCGAAACGATTGGATAAATATAATAATTCTTCTAATAATGATAAGAGTGTTACTCAAATAGCTTGACAAAATCAAACTTCTTATCTTTCAAAATACCTTTATTTTTAACTTTTTGTTGAAAAGAAGTAATATTAGAGTAAAAAGATTATGATGCTTGGACAAATAAGACTTAAATTCTGAAGCACCCCGACAAGTCAAGTAGCCATTAAATGAGATAGGGGAAGCAATAAATGGGGGATCGGGGATAATAATCTCAAAATGACCGGTTGGATCGTTACATCCTCTGCCTCTTAAAACAAATGTTCGTCCTCGAATAAGTATAGAGACGTACCTGAAGTGGTGAAAAGGTGAGGATAACGGCTGCGCATATCATGCTCGGTCTCCCAAGTCGACTCCTCGACTGGATGACCCCTCCACTGAACTTTCACTAAAGCGATGTTCTTTGACCTTAACTTTCAAATCAGCCTGTCTAAAATGGCCATTGGCTCCTCAACATAAGATAGATCCTTGCCCAATCGATTGAGATGAAGTCTAGCACATGAGACGGATCGTCGTGATACTTCCGGAGCATGGAAACATGGAACACTGGATGAACTGTATAGAGACTAGGTGGTAGTGCAAGTATGTAAGACACCTCTCCAACCCTCTCAAGAATCTCAAAAGGCCCGATATATCTAGGGCTCAACTTGACCCTCTTTCCAAACCTCATAACACCCTTCATGGGCGAAACCCGAAGCAAGACCCGCTCCCCAACCATGAATGCAACGTCGCGAATCTTCCAAGACGCATAACTCTTCTGTCTGGATTGGGCTATACGAAGTCGATCCTGAATTAATTTAACCTTTTCCAAATCATCCTGAACCAGGTCTGTACCCAATAGCCTAGCCTTGCCCGGCTCAAACCAACCCACTAAAGACTGGCACCGCCTACCATACAAAGCCTCATATGAGGCCATTTGAATGCTTGAATGATAACTGTTGTTGTAGGTAAATTTTGCAAGTGGCAAGAACTGATCCCAAGAACCTGTAAAATCCGTCCATTTGAGGGTGAAATGTTGTACTCAACTTACCCGAGTACCCAACTCATGTTGTACGACTCTCTAGAACCGTGTAAACTACGTGCCCGGGTCTAAGATGATCGATACTGGAATGCTGTGAAACCTGATAATCTGGCGAATGTAAATCTGAGCCAACTGCTCCGAAGAGTTAGTAGTAACCACAGGAATGAAATGAGCTGACTTGGTCAATCTATCCACAATCACCCAAATTGCATCGAACTTACTCTGAGTCTGCGGGATCCCAACAAGGAAATCCATAGTGATCCGCTCCCATTTCCACTCCAGAATCTCTAACTTCTGAAGTAGTCCACCTGGCTGCTGATGCTCATACTTCACCAACTGACAATTTAGGCACCAAGCTACATACTCCACTATGTCCTTATTCATCTGCCTCCACCAATAGTTCTACCTCAAATCATGATACATCTTCGCGGCACCTGGATGAATGGAGTACCGCTAACTGTGAGCCTCCTGGAGAATCAACCCATGCAAACCATCTACATTGCGCACACATAGCCTGCCCTGCATCCGTAATACACCGTCATCTACAATAGTGACCACCTTGGCATTGGCGTGCTGAACCTTGTCCTTAAGGACAAGCAGATGGGGGTAATTATACTACGCTCTCTAATACGATCATAAAGAGAAGACTGAGAAACCACACAAGCCAAAACTCGACTCGGCTCGAAAATATCCAATCTAACTAGCTGGTTGGCCAAGGACTGAACATCTAAGGCTAAAGGCCTCTCTACTACCGGTAGATATGTTAAGCTGCCCAAACTCTACGCCTTGCGACTCAAGGCATCGGCCACCATATTGGCTTTCCGGAGATAATATAGAATGGTGATGTCATCATCCTTAAGCAGCTCCAACCATCTCCACTACCGAAAGTTAGATCCTTTTATTTAAACAGATGTTGTAGACTCCGATGATAGGTGTAGACCTCACAAGGGACACCATACAAATAGTGCCACCAGATCTTCAAGGAATGAACAATAGCTGCTAACTCAAGATCATGGACAGGGTAGTTCTTCTCATGCACCTTTAGCTGTCTAGACGTGTAGGCAATCACCCTACTATCCTGCATCAACACAGGAGACCAAGAATGCCACTGAATCTAGCCAGAATTCACACTTCAAAAATTTTGCGTATAACTTTTTTTTTTCTCAAGGTATAAAGCATAGTCCTCAGGTGGTACTCATGATCCTCCCAACTCCGGGAGTATACCAGAATGTCGTCAATAAATACAATGATGAAAGAGTCAAGATATGGATGAAATACATTTTTCATCAAGTGTGTGAATATTGCTGGTGAGTTAGTCAGCCCAAAAGACATCACAAGGAACTCGTAATGACCATACCGAGTCCTGAAAGCAGTCTTCGGGATATCTGACTCCCGAATCTTCAACTGATGATAGCCTGAAAGCAAGTCGATCTTATACCCTGAAGCTAATCAAATAGGTCATCAATACATGGCAATGGATATTTGTTCTTCATTGTAAACTTGTTCAACTGGCGATAATCAATACACATTCGTATAGAACTATCCTTCTTCTTTACAAATAATACTGGAGCACCCCAAAGCGACACACTAGGCCTAATGAATCCCTTATCAAGCAACTCTTGCAATTGTTCCTTTAACTCTTTCAACTCTGTTGGGGTGATACAATAAGGTGGAATTGAAATTGGCTGAGTGCCCGGTAACAAATCAATACCAAAGTTTATATCTCTATCGTGCGGCATGCCCAAAAGATTCGTCGAAAATACATCTGGATAGTCCATCACTACTGGAACTGACTCGATGGTAGGAGTATCAGTACTAATATCCCTCACATAAGCCAGATACGCATCATACCCCTTCTCAACCATCCGCTGAGCCTTTATAAATGACACAACCCTGCTAGAAACATAATCTAAGGTACCTCTCCACTCTAGCCACGGTATACCTAGCATAGCCAACGTCATCGTCTTAGCGTGACAATCAACGATAGCGTGATAGGGCGACAACCAGTCTATGTCCAAAATAATATCGAAATCCACCATACTGAGCAACAATAAATCAGCTCTAGTCTCAAAACCACTAATAACAACTCAACACGACTGATACACATGGTCAACACAATAGAATCAACCCACGGGTGTCAACACAAAGACATGAGATCTCAAAGAATCACGGGATACCCCCAAATGTGGAGCAAAATAAGATGACACATAGAAATAACTGGATCTTGGATCAAATAATACTGATGCATCTCTATGATAGACTAGAACAATACATGTGATGATAGAGTCGGATGCAACTGCCTCTATCCTAGAAGGAAGAGCATAGTATATGGCGTGGCCTCCCTCTCTAGGGCGACCTCTACCCATCCGAAAACCAGCTCAAGCTGGCTGAGCGGGTGGAGTGGTACTTGGTGCTGTAATCATAGCTTGAGGACCTGGTGGAGCATATGGTTCCTGAGTGGTCTGTGGAGGTGAACCCCTCTTGAGTCTGGGTAAATCCCTCACCATATGATGTGTCACCATACTCAAAATAATCTCTCGGAGGATGTGGCTGATGTGATTGACTCGGGCCTGATCGGCTGGACTGACCACTGAAAGCACACTGTGCAGGAGGTGCACTAGACAATGGCAGTGCATAATAAGGAGCATGGGGCCTAGGAGTGGCCAGAATACCACTGACGGTTGGAAGTGATGAATGAACAGGGAGACCCACATAGCCCCTACCCTGACGAGCTGCAGCTGGGGAACGAGTACCACTAAAAGTGCCAGAATCTCGAGACCTCTTAGTCTCCCTCTCATCTCTCTCCCGAGTCAGCATACCCTTCAATCTCCTAGTAATCCCAACTACCTGCGGGTATGCGATGTACATCTCTAACGCTTGGGCCATGCTAAATTTGATACTGGTGTTGAGTCCCTCAATAAATCGACGAACCCACTCCCGAGCAGTAACAACCAAGACTGGTGCATGCCTGGCCAAATCATTGAACCGGACCGTATACTCTGACACGGTCATAGAACCTTGGCGTAACTACTCAAACTCTGTGCGCCATGCATCTCTGAGACTCTAGTGTACATACTCCCTTAAGAACATATCTGAGAACTGAGTCCAAGTGAGTGAAGTTGCCTCGGTCGGACTACCCAACTAATATGCTCACTACCATTGATAGACCACTCCTCTAAGCTGGAACGTAGTGAAAGACACCCTATTAGACTCCGCAACACCCATAGTATGAAGGATACAGTGGCACTCCTCAAGAAAACCCTAGGCATCCACTGACGCCTAACCACTGAAATTAGGAGGGTGGTACTTCTTGTACCTCTCGATCCTAAGCTACTTCTACTCAAAAACTGTTGCCCTAACCTCGGGCTAAACTGGGGCTATCGGCTGCATTGGTATGACCTCCGGAACTTGATCGACCTGGACCCACTTCTCTAGGGTACGGGCGGTAGGAGTCTATGCTCTCCCCCCCAACCTGAGATATGGCAGGAGCAAGTGGTATCAACCTTGCCTGAGCCAAGGTGCTGAACATGCTTAGAAACTGGCGAGAGTCTCTTTGAGGGATGGTATAGTAACAGGCGTTTCAGGTGCCCGCCCTCCAACTAGAGTTGCTTGTGGCCCCTCTGTAGCAGCTCGTACGGTTGCTCTGGCGGCACCACGTGGGCGTCCTCGACCTCTACCTCGGCCCCGGCCTCTCGCGGCTCTATCACGGGGCGCGGGTGTCTAGTCATCTGATCCAGATGTACTGTCTTCACCATCTGTGAGAGAGTAGAAAGACAGAAATATAGAATATGAAGTCAAAACTTTTGCACGATAAAAAATCAAGGAAGTGAAGCTTTTCCTAACAGTTCCATAGCCTCCAGAAGATAAGTACATCTGTCTTCGTATCGATCCGCGGGAGGATACTAAACCTGCTTGTGACTCATAACACCTATGAACCTAGAGCTCTGATACCAACTTATCACGACCCCAATTTTCCTCCGTAGGATGTCGTGATGGCACTTAGTCTCTAAGACTAGGTAATACTTACAATTATAAGGAATAATTGAATATAAAGCTGCAACTCAAACCTCATCATCTGAAATAAATAAAATTTGCGATTCAAAATAGTAACAACTCCCAAAACCCTGTAGAAATAAGTCACAAGCTCTAAATAGAAATGCCAATTATCTTTATACATCAGGGTCTAAAGAGAATAAGAAAGACAACAAAATAAGGATACAGGGGGACTCCGAGGTCTACGGACGCTGGCAGATATACCTTGAAGTCTTGACACACGGGTTAGCTCACTAATATCTGGTATGGTAGGAAGAACCTGGTCTGCACAAAAGATATGCAGAAGAGTAGTATGAGTACACCACAACGGTATCCATTAAGTGTCAAGACTAACCTCGATAGAATAGTGACGAGGTCATGTCAGGGCCCTACTGGGAATAGTAGAAAAAAACAAGGCAGGAGATAAAATAATGCAATTATATTACAGAGAAGTGTAACAATAGAAATTCACAGAAGATAACAGCTCAGAATTCAAGAAGACAACTACAACAGGTAAGGAAACAAGAATCGTACATGTTAAGAAAACAACAACAACAACAACAACAACAATAACAACAACAACAACAATACAACAAATAGAGGTAAACAATAGGGCGCTCCCGAGGTACCGCCTCGTAGTCTCAAAAGTAAATATCTCATAACGGCACGGCAGAAACCTTGTGCAAACAATGATAACCGCACTGCAGAAACCTCATGCCACAACCAATCAGCTATCTCAAAAATAATAACAAAAACAACACATAACAAATGGAACAATGAATTCACAACAAGGAATCCTACAGTTAAAGAATGAATACGAAATAAAAGGACGCAGGTAATTCAACTAAGCATGTTGCGCAAATTGCAAGAAAGATATAAGACATGCATACATGTGACATTAGGTTAAACATGATGACTGCATGTGCTAGAGTAACTCAATTAAGGGAACAAAAATGAACTACTCAACAAAAACCGGATTTTTAACATTTTGCCCTAGTACGCACTCGTCACTTCGTGTACATGGCCTTAACGTATTGCCATTTACCATAGCAGTACCAAATCCTAAGGAGACTTTCCCCCACACAATGTTAGAAGAGTCAGTTACCTCAAACCTCGCTCAATCAATCAATAAGAAGGCTTTTCCCTCGATTTTTCAACTCCGATCGGCTCGAATCTAGGCAAAACAATTACATACTATAAATATAACTATAAGAAACTAATTTAAACAATGAAACTACGACTTTAGCAAAGAATTGAAAAATCGCTCCAAAAAGTCGACTCGGGCTCTCAGTCGCACCTACGACGCCGCACCTGCGAAAAAACCCTCATAGGTGAGGGTTCTATTTATGTCTAAGATTTCCGCTTCTGCGAACTAGGGCTCACACCTGCGAGCCCGCTTATACGAAGAACCTTCCGTTTCAGCGACCATAGCCCAGGCTAGCCACATCCTCTTCTGTGATCGCACCTCTGCATCTGCCGACACGCAGATGCGGCCCTCACCTCGCACATGTGATCCCAGCTGGGCCAAGCCAGTTTTGCTCCTGCGGCCAAATGCTCACTTTTGTGAGTTCGTACCTGCGGCCAACCCCACTGCAAGTGTGATGACACCAGAGGCTGGGAGCTTCAGCACTTGCACAAATCCAAATTTTATTCCGAATACAATCCGAATCAGGGCCCCCCGAGACCCCGTCTGAATGTACCAACAAGTCCTAAAACATCATACGAACTTAGTCTAGCCTTCAAATCACATCAAACAATGCTAAAAACACAAATTGCACATTGATTCAAGCCTAATGAACTTTGAAACTTCTAACTTCGACATACGATGTCGAAACCTATCAATTCACGTCCGGGTTACCTCAAATTTGCACACAAGACATAATTAACATTAAGGACCTAGTCCAATTTTCGAAATAGGGATCCGACGCCGATATCAAAAAGTTCACTCCCGATCAAACTTCCAAAAATTCATCCAACTTTTGCCAATTAATGCCGAAATGACCTACGGATCTCCAAATCAACATCCGAACATGAACCAAAGACCAAAATTACCATACAGAGCTATTGGTCTGACGAAACTTCATTCTGGAGTAGTCTTCACACAATTCCGACTACATTGAACTCTTGTGACTTTAACTTCTATTTTTAGGGACTATGTATCCCATTTCCACTCCGCAACTCTCCCGAACCCGATACCAAGCACCCCGGCAAGTCAAGTAGCTATAAAATGAGATAGAGGGAGAAATATATATGGAATCAGGGCTAATACTCTCAAAACAACTGGCTGGGTTGTTACATTTTTATACCTAAAAGTTACTTTCCGAAAAGATTGGATAAATATAATAATTCTTCTAATAATGACAAGAGTGTTACTCAAATAGCTTGACAAAATCAAACTTCCTATCTTTCAAAATACCTTTATTTTTAACTTTTTGTTGAAAAGAAGTAATATCAGAGTAAAAAGATTTTGAAGCTTGAACAAATAAGACTTAAATTTTGGGATCTTTGTAAATTTTGCCGATCGACATAGTGGTACTACTTAGGGGTGCCAATGAATATTTAAAAATTAACTAAACTGACTGAATCGTACTATATCGATAATTAAGGTAGGTTTTTAATTTTATAAAAATAAACTGAAAAAATACCGAACCATTCTAAATAAATTTACATGCGAAAAATATAATTATATATTAAGTTTAAAAAAAGCATTAAATTTTTCCTTGGGCCTTGGAATTATGAAAACGGTTACGAGTCAACAAGTAATTAAAATTTAAAATCCTAATTCCTAAACCAAGTATATTACTCCTATTGAAACCAAATTATTTCCAACATATTTACTAGCAAGACACAAGGTATTCTAGCAATTATGAGCATCAAACTACAATGTGTCGAATATGTTTTTTTTCGTATGATTTAGATTTATCTTTTTGAATATTTAATATCTTATAGACTCTAGTCTTGAGTCCCATCTTGGTTAATAATGTTTCCACTCGTGTAATTTATAGATTTATTTTTGTCTTTGCTTAGTTTATTTTATATTGTTGTAGAATAGTTGATGGGTCTATACTTTGCCCATTTTTCATATTTTCTTAATTCATCACCCTTTAAACAGTAAAAATGTCTAGAGTAATTTGCTATGTCCTATAAAAGTACGTATGTTATTGCATACTACTTTTACTAGTGACTTTTACATGATATTTAAAATAAATTATCTAAAATTAACCAAGTCATACCGATACTGAAGAGAAATCGACATGATTGGTTTCGAAAAGTCTAATTTTAATTATACATAATAGAATAACCAAAAAATTGGTAAGGTACAAATTTTATAAAATAACCAGTCGAACATTTATTAGCCTAAGAAATGCATCTTCAAGCCTTTATCGACTAATTACATCACTCATGAAACCAACACATTAGCTCTCTTTTGGTCACAATTGATATCTCATTTTGTGATCCAGATCCAATACCACCAATCATATGCATTTGACAATCTTAGGCCCCAGTCCAAGACCTTATTGTAGCGATCCGGCTGGTTGTTTTGAGTATTTTATCTGATCCCCTATTTATTGCCTCCTCTATATTTTATTATTGTTATGTGATTTTCCGGGGGTGTTTGGTTTTGAATTCGGGCGAGTTTCAGGGTAGAATGAGACATATAGTCCTTAAGTTGGAGCTTTAAGTTGAAAGAGTTTACCAAAGTTTGACTTTTGTGTAGACGACTCCGTAATGGAGTTTTGATGGTTCCAATAGCTCCATATGGTGATTTTCATCTTAGGAACGTGCTCGGATGCTGATTTGGAGGTCAGTAGGTCGTTTCGGCGTAGAAAGTTGAAGGTTTGGAAGGTTGGAAAGTTTGACCGGGAGATGACTTTGGAGATATCGGAGTCGGATTCTGATTTCGGAAGTTGGAACAGGTCAGTCATGTTATTTATGACTTGTGTGCAAAGTTTGAAGTCAATCAAAGTTGTTTTGGTATGAATCAGCATTAGTATTTGGAATTCAAAAGTTTATAGTTTCATAGGCTTAAATTGCATTGTGATTCATAGAATCGATGTTGTTTGATGTGATGTTTGGAATTTAGTAGGTTCTTTATGTGTTTTGGAACTTGTTTGTATATTAGTACGGGGTCTCGGGGGCCCCGGGTGTGATTCCGATTCAATCCGGATCAAACTTGGACTTGTGTGATTACTGAAGCTGGGTTGTGTCTAGTGCAATACCACCTACGTATTTTTGGTCGCTGGTGCGGCACCATAGAAGTTGTCCTCAAGCCGCAGAAGGGAAGCTGGCATTGCCCAGCTGGGATTGCAGGTGCGAGGAGATATTCGTATATGCGAGTCCGCATGTGCGGAGGAGTGGTCGCAGATGCGGACGGGGCTAGCTTGGTTTATTGTCGCAAAAGCGGGCCTTGCCCGCAGAAGCGGATGTGTAGATGTGTGTTTGGTCCGCAGAAATGGAAAGTCATAGCCTAAGTGGAAACCGCACTTGCGATGGTTTTTCCACAGGTACGGCATCACAGATGCGACTAAAGGCCCGCAAAAGAAAAATCGCTGGGTAGAAAAGGCCTAATTTCGAGGGTTTGATTTCATAATCTATTTTTGGACCTAGAGAGCTCGGTTGGTAGCGATTGTTCGAGAGAGTTTCAAGGAAAACGTTGGGATAAGAAATCCTAACTCGGTTTTGGTTAAATTACACTAAATTATTGTTAGTTTCAGCATTTAATTAGTGATTTGAGTTGGGAATTTGAGGAAAATTTGTGAAAACTTCTTAGGCTAAAATTTGGGGATTTGAAAGGCGATTTGAGGTCGGATTTGAGTAATTCTTGTATGGTTGGGCTCATTATAATGGGTGTTCGGATTTTATAATCTTGGCCGGATTTCGAGACACGAGCCCGGGTTGGCATTTTGAGTGTACTTTTTATTTTTTGCAAAGATCATAATTGTATTGATCTAAATAGTTTCCTATAGTTATATTTATGGTATGAAGTTAGTTTGGTTAGATTTGAGGGAAATGCTCACTAATGGATTGAGTTAGCGTGTTTTGAGGTAAGTGTCTTGCCTAACTTTGTGTGGAGGAATTACCCCTTAGGATTGGTGTTGTTACTATGATGTGTGAAAGCCGTATACGCCAGGTGACGAGTGTGTGCACGGGCTAAATGTGGAAATTATCGGTTTTATCTATGTAGATTCCTTTCATACCTTAATTGAGTTACCTTAACATGTTATAGTCATCATTTCTAGTCTATCTTCACATGCTCTACTTGTCTTATCTCTTACTTATTAATTGCCCTACATGTTTAGTTGAAGTTGATGTTGTGTTTTGTATTCCTTATTCTTTATTTAACCGTGAATTCTTTACTTAAAGTTGTTATTCTTGGAACATCTTGTGGATGAAACCGGTATTGAGTTATAAAGGTCGTGATTCACATTGAGGCAAAGTGTTAAGTTGTGAAATACTATTATGTTGAGTTATTCACTTCCGGTTGCTATTGTTGAGACTTTTGTGTACACTGTGGTTGAGCTACGGGCTCTTTATTGTGAAAACACCGTTATTATTGATTTCTTTGGCAAGTTGTGATATTGGTCACTT
This sequence comes from Nicotiana otophora, assembly GCA_000715115.1. Classification (NCBI taxonomy): domain Eukaryota; kingdom Viridiplantae; phylum Streptophyta; class Magnoliopsida; order Solanales; family Solanaceae; genus Nicotiana; species Nicotiana otophora. Next base: position 159,712 of record AWOL01S0013206.1, on the reverse strand, counting down.
GAGGTGCAAATTATGATACATTATGATATATTAAGATATTGATACGCATGCGGTGGTATAAGGTTTTGGGATTGAAAAGCACGCGGTGAGATAAGGTGGGGTTGATACGTGTGGCTAGTAGGGGAATTACTAGAATCCACGTGATGTGATAAGGTGGGCTAAAACGCGGGATACTATTTCGAGAAAATAATTTTCAAAACTAAACGCAAGGATCCCGCGGTGATATATGGAAAGATTGTGAATTATTCTTGTGATTTGAGACTATGAGGTTGTACCTCGGTAGTGACTCTTGTTGGTATTTCTCTATTGTTGTACTTGTCTTTAGTTGTTTTGTTTTCCTTAGCATGTCATTCCTTATTTGATCTGCGTTGCATTATTTGCTTTACTTCTGTGTAACTAACCTTGATGTATTATCTGTTGTTTCAATTTCATTGCTATCATTACTACATTGCCATACACTTGTACAGTTTTCTTATTTATTCCAGTAGGGCCTTGATCTGACCTCGTCACTACTCTACCGAGGTTAGACTTGGCACTTACTGGGTACCGTTGTAGTGTACTCATGCTACGCTTCTGCACATCCTTTTGTGCTGATCCAGGTACCTCGTACTAGCCTGAGTATTAGCAAAAGCTCAGCTGCAGAGACTTCAAGGTATACATGCCGGCGTCCGCAGGGCTCGGAGTCCCCCTTTACCTAGACTATTCTATTTTTCTTATCCTTTTATATACATTGATGTATTTGATGATTCAGTACTACTATCTAGAGCTTGTGACATGTATTCGCTAGAATTTGGGAAATTATATATACTGAGTTGTAGAGTTCTTTGTGTTAAATTGTTGTGTATTTAAGAGTTAATTGTCATTTCAATTATATTCCGTATGTTTGTTAGGCTTACCTAGTTTTAGAGATTAGGTTCCATCACGACATCCTACAGAGGGAAATTGGGGTCGTGACACTTATACTGCTTATACATACTATACACTTTAATTATATGCCGTGTATAATTCAATGTATAACCATTGTAAAACATGTGTTGTAATAAATATTTGGACATTATACTGTAATCTACATGTATTACACACATATTATACGCTAAGTTCACCTTTCAAATAGCCATATTATCCAATTCCCGAAAACTCTCACCAAAAACAATGACAGAGCAATAACAATGGCCATCGATGACGACACCGAAGTTCAACTTGAAAGAGGGAAGAAGAGGTTGTTGAAGATTATTAGGGTAAGGGTTTTTCTAGCTTCTGACTTAAAAATTTAGCGGTGTTTAAAAATAATAAAAATATCAGATCTAGTGGCGTACGGGATAGATAGAGGAGAATGTATGGTGGAAGGTGGTAGTCGGCAAAGCTGTGGTGGAGGAAATGAAGGAGGGACCGATGGAGAAGAAAAAAAGATGTTGTTGATGGAGAAGAAGAGAATGGATGGCCCAGTTTGCACATAAATTTTGCCAGATTAGTCACTTATACTCTCTATAGTTGTTTTTAATGAAACCACCACTATCGTAGCCCATGGTAAAGAAGAGCTTCCACCACCCTAATTAATGGTGAACCTTTTTAAATTTCTAAATATTTTACAAATGAACCATACAAGATGAACAAGCTACCTCATTCACCTCTAGATCTCTAAGAACAAAATCCTAAAAATGATAGATCTTACCATAGAGGACCATCTTGAAAAAAAATCAACTCCATTGAGCATCATTTTGTTAGATATAAACAAAGAAGTGAAGCAGAAAAAAATAAGCTTCTAATACAATTAATACCCTCAAACTCGCCTAAACTATACAATATTTATCAGTGTTCTACCTAAACTATCGAGCATCTCCGAAACCCCCCTGAACTATATTCCCCTTCGTAATAACCCCCTCTCCACCGTCTCATTCTTACTAGTGCGTATGATACAAACTCTAAATGATTTTTAAAACATGTCATGTGGCAATCCACGTGGATAATTAATAACGTTAATTTTAAAAAAACATACTTAATTAGTATATGTTAATCTAATTGCGTAGAAAGAAAAAAAAAAGAGGATTTTTTTACCCAAGTCCATCATTTACCCCTCTGAAAGTGTGGTCTCTTTGCTTTCATCGTAAAAATTCTCTCATCTCCGATGAGAGACACCTTCTCTAAGTGATGATTCTCTCCATTAATCAGGGTTTCTACTATCGATTTCTCTATACATTATTGCTATTATTCGAAATCAGGATTAAATCTAGGGTTTTGCTAGTGAATCGGTGTAAAGAATTAGGGTTTAGGGTACTGAAGATTCTGAAGATTGTTTGAAGGAAATAGCTTACTTGTTAAAGAAGATAGATTCAATACATGTCCTATTCTTTATTCCCTATTACAAATAATTGAAAGGGTGTTCCTTCTTTCAAATAAATTTGGGTAAGATTGAAGGATGAATAAAATAAGAAAGATAAGAAAAAAACTCAATAATAATAAAAGAGAGAGAATTTCAAATGGATTAAGATGAAGAAATGGAGAAGAAAGGTGAAAAAATGGAGAAAATGTGTAATATAAAGAAAAAGAGGAGAAACTATAAGTTTTTTAAAAAAGGGGCTAATTAGTTATTAGTTGTTGCCAGGTGGGCCCATTTTAATGGTTATTGTCACCCTTCACGCGCTCTTAGGAGACTTATTTCACACAGTATGCTACATAAGCGACCCGGGGGTTAATTATGAAGGGGGATATAGTTTAGGGGGTTTGCAGGGACATTCAATAGTTTAGGTAGGAAACTGACAAAGATTGAATAGTTTAGACGGGTTTGAGGGTATTAACTCTTCTAAATATGATGATTTTATTTCTTGTATTTCTTGCTAGAGATTTTGATAACCGGTTGGGAAAAAAATTAAAAACCAATTATCAAGAAAATTAATCACTTAATTTTATATTCACCTAAACAAAGCTGGATATAAGAAAAAGAAAAAAAGGCAGAAGCCAGTTTCTTAATTTATACAAGAAGCAAATCACATAAAGCAATTAATTCATGTATGCAGGCTAGCACATTTTTCTAGAATTAGTGGGACATTGCTGGAGGTAGGCCTAAGTCTCAAATGTTTGACAATCAATTAGACTCGACACGTTTAGATCCGAAGCAAGCTTTGTTTTCATTGGTAATGTTTGGACTGAGATAAGTAGGAACAAAGGTTACATCATTATATTTGATATTCATAGAATTGTATGGGCTTAAACAACTTGCTCTTTAGGAAAGTAAGAAAATTGTGGATAAGGGTACAAAGTGGGAAAGAAGGAAAAATCAACCAACTTCTAGTAACCATCCCCGGAATCATTCCCCATATCATCTTCTTCTTATATCTCTTCCTCCGGATCCTCCTCCAGATATTCTTCAAACTCTTCTTCCTCATCATTGAACTCAGACTCTTCATCTGGATCTTCTTTCGGCTCTATCCCAGATTTTATCTGGATGCACTCCATTACCCAGTCATCGTCTTCAACAGGTGGCAGCATATGATTGATGGATCCTGGACCACTTGACGGTGCATTGAGGTAGTTACAAGGTAATGTAGCATGATCTCATTGAAGATTTGTAATACATCTACTGTGTCCTCCAGCCATGCTATACCCTCTCAGCTTGGTCGGGCTAGATCGTCTTCCTCGTTGATCCAGACATAATACTCCGGAGTGCACCACGTATTTTTACCCATCGGCATTGTAACTAGATCGTTCCACTCTTCTTGGAGCCTTCTTATCCTAGGGATTAGAATCTGCATGATGTACTCATCCTCATATAGTGTTATCCTCATCCATAAAGACATATCCTGAATCATCCCGAACTGTCTGAGAACCCATAAGGGTGAGTATGGTTGGATGCCCTCAAGGCCGATAAGCTCAATGAAGTATTTCATGAGGAGTCCTTAAGATTGCCCTCCCACCTAACCATGACAACTTCTAGTTGACCCATTATCCACTTAAATTAGTTATCATTTCCCTCTACTCTTCTTGTCCATGTGGGGAGACCAATGTCTTATTCTCTCGTTGTGGTTGTGGATCATGTTGCTGACACCCACAAAGTAGTCAATGGTGGCCTCTCGCTGGAAGAAATGTCATGTGGCACAAATCTTAAGTAGAAAGTTACAACTCTTATAGCAACATACCCCCGTGCACATGAAGACAAAGCCCTTAGAATCTCAGCAAACACCATCAACACCATAGTAGCTTGAAGGTTGCCACGGAAGGTCGCCAGAACCACAGGTAATAAGTTGATGTCGATCCGACCCCTTCTCTGCGGGAAGACCAATAATCCCAACAATGTCAATGATAAAGTGATGGTAGTATTGGACTAAGACTCTCCCACGTTGCTTGATCACACTAAAACTCTCCTAAATACCACTCATAGCTTTCACGATGTCCAAATCTATCGAACAGCTGATCTTGGATCACCCATCCATCCTCGATATTTCTCAAAGCTCGATTGTTACCCAAACCCACGACATCCAAGAACATGTAATCAGGAATAGTGACTAGTAGTATTGACTTCCTTCCTATGAATGGCAACTTCGAGAAACTAGTAACTTCTTTCAATGTCGGTACTAACTCACAGTCAACAAACTTGAACACCAGCTTAGCCGGATCCCAGAACTCTATTAGCAGGTGAGTGAGTACCTTGTCTGCTCGGATGTTTAGAAAAGAAGTCAGTGCCCCTAGGTGTGTTCGAATCTCATCTCCATATTCTCGACAGATGTTCTTCCATCACTGCTTCAACTTGTGTGGCGCTCCCATCACCATGTTGTTCTTGGGGATGTTTTGTTTGATTTTTATTTTTTAAGGTAGATAAAGAAAGGTTTTGGTAAGTGTTTGCTTCGGATATTTAGATGTCTTGTCAGGTTTGTTCGTCTTTCCACAGAACTCATGTTGTTGGGTGAATGACCTGTTGACGTTAGGGTGGTTTTCCTAATTGTGTGTCGATGCCAAGGACCGACTCACTTAAGGTTTATGCAATATGACATGTTTTTTCTAGAGTAGAGTGTTTTCCTACTTTTGAGTTGGACTAAAGATTGCGAGAAGTTATGTCAGTTGACCTGGCAAAGCCATTCCCTAAAACTAGAGAGTTTTGAAAAAAAAGTTCGGAGGGGTGTAAAAGACAACCGTTGCGTGCCATTGTGTGTGATAGTATACGGCCAAGACTCGATAAAAAAAATATGATGCAGTATATGCAAGGAAATAATAGATAAGGGTGTAGCAATAAAAAAACATGATAATAAGCATAAAGGGCAAATAAAACAGGTAAGCATGTAATTTAAAATTTAACTACAGTTAAACAAATGTACAAACAAATTTAAATGCCAAATTCAATCTAAGTCTGCTAAGTTCAGAACCTAAGTGAAATTCCCCGGCATAGTCTCTATGTTTTGCACTAGTCAAAACAAGATTCAACTTGTGGTTTCTCTGTTGTTGATGAAAGAGAGTCGCCACCTAATATTTAAAGGTATACAAGGGTACCTATTTAATTACTAAAGGTTATATTCTTTATTAGTTTACTAACCGGTGAGATTATGGGTAAGGGTTCTTGCTCTTTTAAGGGGAAGGTATTAGGCACCCCTTAAAATCAACCTGAGACATCTCCATAGGACATAGACTAGATTTAGGACTAATTGTTTGTACTATGCTTTAACTAGTGTTCAAAAGAGTATAGGTTACCATTTATTAGGACATAATATCTATAAGGGAAGAGTATAGTTTAAAGAGGATGGATTTAAATAAAAACCGTTAAGAAAATAGTGTTAGGGTATATAAACTTGAAAAGAACTTTGAAGGCTGGAATGTTTGTTATGAAAGTGTTTAAAGAGGAGCTAAGTTAATTGTCACGGCCCAAAATTCAATATAGGTTGTGATGGCGCCTAACGCCGCCGTCGGGCAAGCCAACGGTGATTAACCAATTTAATTACTCATTTTAGTATTTTGAAATAATACTCTTTATCTTAATTGAACAGTATAAGCTACAATTTACAGAGTAAATGAAAAAATGTTTACACGAACCGCAATGATGAATAACCCGAAAGAACCCCCAAAAATCCGGTGCCACAAGTGCATGACCATTTTCTAAGGAGTACAATAATAATACAGCATCTGTCCCAAATGTAATAAGACATAATAAAATAAATGGTACAATGAAGACTCGGTGGACTGTGATACGTAGCCTGGAATGCAGCTCACGTGAAGTCTCCTCAACGGGTGCGCCACCTGTCAGATCCTGCACATTTAGTGCATAAGTGCAGCATGAGTACGTAAATCAGCGTATACCCAATAAGTAACTAGCCTAACCCCAGAGAAGTAGTGACGAGGGGTCGACATCAACACTTACTAAAGGTCCAATAAAGAAATATAATAAAACATAACCAAAAATGAGGCATACGGCAATGATGAGGTAAATCTGTAAGTTACATAATCTTTCAATTTCTTCTTTCAAGGCATAAATTTCTAAATCTTATATTCTACCTTAACAACTCTAAAAAATGTCAAGTCTCATTATCAATAAGTAAGGAATACCATGTAAAAAGCTGAGCATCAGTGGAAAGTTTATCTCAAGAACATTCTGACTACTAGCGATATAATGCACGATTCCGCCGAGGTCGTTCGGCCCGATCCAGAATAACGTGTACACTGCCGAGGGATGTGCGACATGATCCATAGATGCATCTATATACTGTCGAGGCATTCGGCCCGCTCCACAAGAAAAAGGAAGGTAGTTACCAAATTACGAGGCACGTGTTTACAATACATTACATGAACACATAACGAATATAATCTTTACGCTTCTCCAATGACTCGCCCACAACTCAGAGTGTTAGGGCTCGACCTATTGTACATATATTTATTTCTAATTCAAATTCAGTTATAACTTTAATTAATTAAGCCAGCAGAATGAGTTCAAATAATTCAAATGTCATAGGATAAGATCCTAAGTCTACTCGGACATAACATGCTTTAGCTACGTACGGACTCTCGTCACCTCGTACGTGCGTAGAACCCACAACTAGTTTCACATAAATATAACTATCACCTAGGTGTAGTTTCCCCCTCACAGAGTTAGACAGGAGACTTACCTTACTCCGAAGTTAAATAACCGGCTCCAAAGCCTCTCTAACACCTCAAACTGATGCTCGTCGATCCAAAACTAGTCAAACAATGTGCACACCAATCAAAATATACTCTAATACCCATAATTAATCAATTTAAACAATTTTCAACTCCACTCGAAAAGTCGATAAAGTCAATCATCAGGCTCACAAGCCCGTATTCTAAAATTTTTCAGAGATAAACGTTACCCATAACATTACGAACTCAAATATATAATTTATTCTCAATTCCACGTCCAATTTCATGGTCAAAATCGAAAAATACCAAATCCTAGGTTTTTCACCAAAACCCCACAATTTCTACTAATTTTCATGTTTAAATCCTTATACAAACCATGTATTTAACTTGTAATAGGTGGGAGTCACTTATCTTATGTTACTTGATGAAAATCTCCCCCGCCCCAACCAAGTGAAAATGGAAGAAAATGGGCCAAATCTCATTCTTAAAAGAACACACTGCCCAGCAACCTCTCATATCAGAGTCTGCTTCTGCGGCTCCCATCAGGTCCCTCAAGCACTGCATCTGCAGCCCCTCAAGTGCTTCTGCGCCTTCTCTTCTGTGATGCTTCATCTGCAAGTGCGGTTCTGCTTCTGCGGAATTCGACCACATCTACGGTCAAACTTAAGAAATTCTAAAACTTTCAAAATGCCGACTTTCCATAATATGCGCCGAAATATTAACGGATCACCCGATACTCAACCCGAACAAATGCCCGAGTTCGAAATCATCATATGAACCTATTAAAATCTTCGAACCCCGATTCCGAGGTCGTTTACTCAAAAGTCCAATATTAGCCAATTCTTCCAACTTAAAGCTTCTGAAATTAGAAATGTTTTTCCAAATCCATCCCGAACTTCCCGAAATTCAATTCTGACCACACGTACAAGTAATAATACCTAAAGTGAAGCTGCTAAAGGCCTCAAACCGCCAAACGACATGCTAGAGCTCAAAACAACTGGTCGGGTCGTTAAATTCTCTCCCACTTAAACATACGTTCGTCCTCAATCGTGCTAAAAATACTGTTTAACACCTCGTGCACCTACCCGTGCCACCACAATCTAGTCGAACACATTAGCTCGAGTCAGACTAAAGATCCTCCCTTTTATTTAGCCAATGGACCAAATTCCAACCTCCGAATTTTTCTACATGTCCTGATTCTAATATACGAACACCGTACCAATCACCACACACTGTACCAAAGCATGATCACGTACATATGCTAAAACCACACTATGCACCATATAAGTCGGTTGCCTATAATAACATCCTCCGACCAGAATAGCTGTAATTTCACGAATCTGATACCCGAAATACATCTCATGATGTATATAAATCCTGCCCCGACGAAAGAGACGTGTAGAAACTCATAACCACCTGCCGAATCAATAATTCATGAAGTCTCTTCTCCTGACAAGAACCATTACCTCATTTTGAACTGAATAAAGATACTTTCTCTTTAATGTACCTTATATAAATCTGATTGCACTAATTCCATGTCTAATAATCTCGTTTCACCCAGTACAAACTGCTCGGGCAATAAGCCACCTCAGACACTACCAAAAATCTCATATGACGCCCACAATGCGCCAATAAGCTACAAACTCGAATGTGATACACAAGGAAAAACAACTCTGAAAAGGACTACCCAACCCGCGTAATGAATAAAATGGCCGAATAAATACTATGAACTTACGTCAGTGATGAAAACAAGACACACAAAATGAGTGTAAGAAGTTATGCTCAACATCTCGTTGTTGCGGCATGTAACCCAATCTGTTAGGACACTGCTGCGGCGTGCAACTCGATCCACATAACATGCCCGTGGCGGCATGCCACCCGATCCAAATAATATACCCATGGCGGCGTGCCATCCGATCCGCACATAACATCAAGAAGAAAACACACGCATCAAGTCGTAACGCTTATACTTACGAAATGCCCGAATATCGACCCCAAGCACGCCAACTGCATAATATGAATCCTGGGGAGACAGATAGCACCATACGCTATGAAACCCAAGCAAAACTAAGATGCAATGATGATTTGTATCTTGAGAGCCATCCTGCTCACATAACACCACAAGATACATGAGACCTCAACACGTGTGCAAATAATCAAGTCGTCCCACCCACATGGCACAATAGATATTTATATGGAGTAGCTAACGACGGGAATAACATCCAATGCCCGAAGACTCCTCTGTAAGCAATGCTATGATGAACAAACACATCTGACCTGACGTAGAGCACACACTCACACTAGACCCACTAATGGACCTCACATCGATTCTAATCATACCATACTATAATAATAAAAAAAATAAGCTTCCAAATATCCACAATGGCCCTATTCATGACACATAAGAACAACCGTCAAATCCGAAACAAACTCATATGGTCTGCAGCCCAAGGGACAGGATGCCTCTCAGGCATAAACTCTCGCATTTGCGATATTACCATAACCTTCACACTTGGTCTTAATCTTTAACAATCAAGTGACTAACATGCCATATTTATACAAATATCCCCATAGGGTACGCTCCCATGACCTTCCGCTCAGGTAGCAAAGTCCGTACATCCATACCACCAACCGTACTTATTCTGCAAGGCGAATCACAATCTGCAAATCAATACACACTGCCTTTTCCACAGAACACCATTCTCAAGCGACACTAAGATAATGCAGCTTACTCTAAATATCTGAATTATTCCCTGCTCATCCGAGCTAGTGACATTCTTATCAACACCGAACCGCAACCTTGATCCTCAACTTCCAATTTCCATCACTACTGAAAAATTGGCCTACGGCAATGCATGGAAAACCGTTCCCATAGACTATATAACCATTGCCATAGAGATATTGGAACGATTTACAGCCCGTTCCATCAGCCTGTGTGCCAATAAGTCTATGGGAACGGTTCTTGCAATGGTTTGCGTCACTGTGGTTATAGATACGTCTATCGCAACGATTTTCCCTTTCTCTGTTGGAACGATTATTTTTTCCAATTGGAACGGTTTAAAACGGTTACTATATTGTGTATGCAACGGTTCTTAACTGTTACCATATTATTTAATGCAACACTTATGTTAGCTATTGTTACGGTTATGTATGGATATAACAACGGTTTCTTTAAGCTATCGTAACGGTTTTATATGTCTTGGAACAGTTTATAGATCATTTTGGAACGGTTTATAGGACCGTTCAGTAGGCTATTGCAACGGTTATGGTAGGCTATTGTAACAGTTCAGTTAAAACAAAAATATAGCCCATGTTATAAATAAATATTTATATATATAATAAATTATAATAACACTAAAATTTAAATAAATCATAAAATAAAACTATTAATAATATAAATTATCCATCAAGTAAATAATATCTATAAAGCAAATATTCTACCCCAAAAGCATAAGTTTAATACATTTCAAGAGAGTAAGTTTCAAAAATGTTGATAACAAAAGATTCCTATAGAACATTCATCTATAGCAATTCAAAATTCATCTCAAGTAAGGTCTAGTTCTTCACTTCCATCATCTTCTTCCATTTCTTGATCTACTCCACCTACAAAAGAGGATAAATAAAGCCATTACTCTTCAAGAGAACTACTCGTTTCAAAACCAAAAATGAATTTGATATAATTCAACATAATCTAAAAAATGTCAAAAACATGAATGATTTAAAAAATTAGTCAAGCTAGGCCATGAATTAACTCTAATCTTCTTCACTTTGCATTTCATCATATATAATCTTCAATGCCTATGAAAGTTGAGTGATCAAGATTGAAACAAAGGCATATATGGAAGATCATGAAGGATGATCAACATAGAATTACCCGACATAGAGAGGCATTACCTATCACAAGAAAATTAAAGAAGGTTAATAGTGCATAAAAAGGGTGAATAGCAACAGTTAGGCTAAAAATTGCAGACTTAACTAGAGAATAAACAGGAGTATAACAGTTAGGCTTCGGGACTTCGGTTCATTCTTCAGTTTTGAAGACAGAAATTGGTACAAAATTCAAATGTGGAGTGAAAAAAGCGCTGAACTCACCTAGAAAAATTATAATCAACTCCTAAATGATCTCAGAATCGAAAATCAACGAGAAAATCCAACTATTATCTTCCAAAGTTCAAATCTTTGCACTAAATTCAACCAGAAAAAGAGACCCAATTCATTAGATCATATCCATAATAAAAACCAATCATCTCTTTAATGGAAAACAATGCAATCCTAAAAATCAAAACTGAAAAACCATAAAGAGCAGCACAACAATTAGTAAACTACAACAGTCCAACCAAACACCTACCAAACAGAGGCAACTTAATACAAGACATCATAAACTAGTAAACTACAGCAGTCCAACCAAACACCTGCCAAACAAAAAACTTAATACCGCTACCAGTTAACAAATACCACTACCAACACATAAAGAGCAGAACAACAAATAAACTTAATGGAAACAACCCACAAGCCAACAAGGCAGTCAACAACACAAAACATATCACTAAAATGTGCTGATACCACCCGAATTCTATTGTAACAGTTGCAACCGTTACTATAGCTGCTCTATGGCAATGGTTCACAAACCGTTGCCAAAATAACTGTTGCCATAAGCACATTTTCTGGTAGTGGATGCCGCTCACTGCACCCATTATGCCGCTATACTAGAGTACAAGAATTCATCATAACCCCTAAACTACTAGTAGGATGAACACTATATTGGCTAGAAACATTTCACTTAGCTTATTTCAGAAGAGCCAATGCAACACACAACTGAATTCCCAAACCCGCAGAAAATACAAATCTCATGTCGTGATCTGAACCGCCATGACTCTTCTGGAATCCATTTACACAACAAGGCCATTTGAATCAAATACCTCCCAAATCAAGTTATGGGGCTATCAAGCCTGCACATACATCCATAAACCACTTGTATAACTTCACATATCAGCTTATTTCAATTCACTCTTGACCTGACTTAGAAATATAATAGCTCCATTCACAACATAATGAACTCAATCGGCACTCATCCCGAGTGACCCGAATCACGAGACCACATCGTCTCAATACCCATGAATCATCACATACCTCCTTACGTGCACAACAACATCCCTAACTAGTACACCCATTATGCAAGACCTTTTGCAAACCCAAAGCTATTTCTTCCTTTCCTCCAATACTGCACCGCATACCCGCTGACAACATAGATCATTCCAGGTCCCACTCATAATCCACTGTGAAAACTCGATCCTTAACCACACGACGGGCCCAAATTCCTTAGGCACTGCACTTTAATTCTTGAACCCACTAGGGTCGTTGTTGAGAGTCACCCACTCTGACCTGATCTCTAACATAACCAAACTCCAACGCTCTTCTAGCGCATGAACACACTCTCAAAGAAGCAACTAGCTAAATTCTTTCCCTTGTACATTACATCCACAAAACATAAACTCTAGGTCTTCCAAACAACCTAAACATGCATCGATAAAGCTGAATATAGCATGCGTCCATCAAGTTCTTTGCCGAATTACCCCTGATGTTTCCTTTTCTTAGTCATAAATAATCCTCCAACGCACCGATAACCAGAAACCATACAAGCAGACAACTACACGATCCAATGTAAATGTTGGGGCTCCCTCACTTAGCTTTAAGTTACCATCACATAATGTAGAGCCCACAACGATTCCTCCTTCTCATTTACCATGATCCCGTACCGTTAACCCGCCAAATTTGTCGAAGTCTTTTGTTAAGCTTTTCATGAATATTCTAAATCATCAGTCACAATCACATATTCGACCTCTTACCGGGTAGTAGGTAGTATTCTTCGTAGAAGCTTCATCAACATCACGCAACCGCTAACCTGCTCACAGGAGATAACCCACCTGTGGAATTCCTTATCGACATCTTCCAACGACGTTGCACTGACTACCACGTAATCAGTAAATTCTCTTGAGCCCATGCTCGCCCACCAGCTATATAAGTATGTTCCCTCCCTATTGACATAAACTGAAAGTTCAACAATGACTTCTGAACTCAAGTCATATTGCATCTGAAACGATAAATCATTCTTCACACCCGTCTTCATTACAAGCAAACTCCTTTCTGCCATACTTAATCTTTCTTCGTACAGTGACTATCATTCCAAATAAAATCTTGAGACCAAATCACCTTCCATCAAGACACCCAAACCGTTCTATACTTTCTCAAGGTACATGGCTATCCTACCACATAATCCATATGCTAATCTTCCATTCTTACTTCTGTTAACCATCTATTTTAAGCAACTTCTCAACATTTACTTTTTATTCTTGTCCTGCTAGTACTTCAATCACCGCGAAACACTTCCTGCCATGTCCTTCCTCATACTCCGCTTCCCAAATGTTGCATCAAAACAAAAATCCATCTCTTTAGCACCTGAAAAAATAAATTGTTACCGACTCTAAGCCTCTTCGAAGAACATCTTTCTCAGGCCATCAACATTAGAAATACCAATTAGATTCAGAACTGTTGCACACCACTATCTCTCACAACCGCCCCTCAGGCACCATTCCACAACACCCTGCCTCGAAGGAAAAATCAAATGAGACCATGACACCGATAAACCGAAACACGTTCAAACAAGGACGACGACACCTCATCACAATGAAAATTCCACCACGCTCAAAAATACCAAGTCTTGTTACTCCCTCGACCAAAACTTAAACATCCATAGTCTGATTGCCTTTCCTTTGCTGGAATTAAAGTTGAACCCCTAAATCATGCATTGAGAAATCCTCCTTTCAAGTTATTCACTTCCTCGATACATGAACAAACACCTTATCATTAAACCAGCATTGTGCAATAACAATGTATAGACATCTTAGCAATCCGTGCACAGTCTCAAAACCATAGAAAATACAGATACTGAGCTGGAACAAAAGAACATCCTTCCTCAAGGCGACAATAATCGCATGCACGAACATGTAGGAAAAAACATCCTGCACTATGTCTGCAGTACAACTACAACTCCTCGACAACCAATTGATAATAGCGCTTCATGTCGCATAAGATTGAGTAGGAAAGAAATAAAGGCACAAGCCTTAGTGGAATCAAATTACACGATGGGGAATCAAGAAGAGAAGTGCTCCTAACAGTCCTGTAGCCTCTCGCAGATAAGTATAGATGTATCTGTACCGATCCGCAATAATCTACTAGAATTGCTCATGACTCGTGAGACCTAAGTGAACCTAACGCCTTGATACCAAGCTATCACGACTCAAAATTCACTATAGGTCGTGATGGCGCCTAACGTTGCCGTCAGGCAAGCCAACGGTGATTTACCAATTTAATTACTCATTTTAATATTTTGAAATCATAATTTCTCCTTAATTGAACAGTATAAACTAGAATTTATAGATTAAATGAAAAAATGTTTACACAAACCGTAATGATGAATAACCCGAAAGAACCCCCAAAATCTGGTGTCACAAGTGCATGAGCATTTTCTAAGGAGTACAATAATAATAGAACATATGTCCCGAATGTAATAACAAAGAATAAAATAAATGGTACAATGGAGACTCGGTGGACTGCGATGCGTAGCCTGGAATGCAACCCACGTGAAGTCTCTTCAACGGGTGCGCCTACGCGCCAAGGTGATCATCAATGAACCTGTCAGATCCTGCACATTTAGTGCAGAAGTGCAGCATGAGTACGTCAATCAATGTGTAGCTAGTAAGTATCTAGCCTAACCCCGGAGAAGTAGAGACGAGGGGTCGACATCAACATTTACTAAAGGTCCAATAAAGCAATATAATAAAACATAAGAAAATATGAGGCATACGGCAATGATGCGGTAAATTTATAAGTTACATAATCTTTCCATTTCTTCTTTCAAGGCATAAATTGCTTGTCACGACCCAAAATTCAACTAGTCGTGATGACACCTAACCCAACCCGTTAGGTAAGACAACTATTCACTATCCAATTCCAATGTAATTTAACAAAATAATTAAGTAAAAGAAAATAACTAAATCTTATACATTCCCCAAGAACTGGTAGTATAAATCATGAGCTTCTAAGACTAGAGTTTACGAAGTTGGTATGAAATAAATACACCTTCTATTTGAAAAATACATAAACAGAGTTTTATGAATCTAAGGCCACTATGAACAAGAGGCAGCTTCAACCGAAATGCAGATACATCTTCAAATCCCACTCCCATCGAACACAGCAACATCAACAGCCAACATCTGCACGCAAGGTGCAGAAGTGTAGTATCAGTACAACTGACCCCATGTACTGAGTAAGTAACAAACCTAACCTTAGTTTGAAAGCAGTGACGAGCTTGTACCAAGGTTGGGTCCAAAACCAATAGTCCACAACAGTCCATAACCACGTAAAGCAAATAATATAAGAAGTAACTCAGAGATCAAATACTCAACTAAATCATGATTTCAATAATAATAATTTTTTCTTTCAAGTACATCAGTAAAAACCCAAATTATTTACCGAAGTTGCCAAAACAATATGTATAAGTTTGGAAACAATAATTTTCCCGAAATCCTTTCAATAATAAATGAGATGTTTCATCTTCTTTCTAGATACCCCGTGTAAAACAAATGCATCATTATGCCCATCTATCAACATGTGTAAGAAATCATGAATGATGTAATATCGTACAACATGATTTCCATCTCTATGCATGTATGTCATGTGTTCATGTCAAAGAGATGCAACTCAGTGATAAAATCATATGCATACTCTCAGAGTATTATTTCACTCAGTCCTCCCAATCACTCATTCCTCCCAGTCACTCAGTCCTCACCGTCACTCAATCCTCCCAAATCACTCGGCACTCGCACTCACTGAGGATGTGTACAGACTCCAGAGGGGCTCCTTCAGCCCAAGCGCTATAATCTGCACAGACAACTCATGTGCTGCACGAACAACGCACGTGCTGCACGGACAATGCACGTGCTATAATATCAATATCTAGATTTGCACGGACAACTCATGTGCTATAATAATATATAGATCCGCACGGACAACTCACGTGCTGCACGAACAAATCACGTACTATAATAAGCCAATCTGGCCTACTGTGATGTGCAACCTGATCCCATAATTATCCTCATAATCAGGCCCTCGGGCTCACTCAGTCATCAATCTCTCCAGTCTCCCGGGCTCACAATGTCATGCAAATCAGCCCAAAAATGATGATATGATGTATCAATAAATAACAACAGAGACTGAAAGATGATATGAAATGAATGAACATGATTGAGTATGAAATTTCATTTTTAACAAATAATTTCACAGCAATATGACCTCTGTGGGTCTCAATAATACTGGCACATAGCCTCGGCATGATTTTTAACATGATTCTTCGCTCAATTTCTTTAACACATAAAACTACATAGAAAATGCCAAGATTATTTGACTACAAAATTCCACGGAACCAATTATGTCACAATTTCTATAGTGCACGCCCACATGCCCGTTACCTAGCATGTGTGTCACCTCCAAACAATTCACATAATACATATATTCAGGATTCATACCCTCAGCTCCAAGATTAGAAGAGTTACTTACCTCGAACAAGACGAATCAAATGTCGAGCAAGCTAAACAATGCTCCAGAAATTCCATTCTGCACGTAACAACTTCCGAACGGCTCGAATCTAGCCACAATAAATTTGATCCAGTCCACACAATTATAGTAATTAATTCCATATCAAAATACTAATTTATTCACAAAATCTGAAATTACATTCAAAAATTGTCCGTGGGGTCCACGTCTCAGAACCCGACAAAAGTTACAAAATATGAACGCTCATTCAACCACGAGTCCGACCATATAAATTTTACTCAAATCTGACATCAACTCGACCCTCAAATCTCCAAATTAAACCAAGAGGATTTTCACAATTTTTCAACTTAATTCACCAATTAAATGTTAAAATCAATCATGGATTCGGGTAATTTGACCAATATTAAGTTAAGAACACTTACCCCCATTGTTTTACATGAAAATCTCCCAAACATCGCCTCTTCCCGAGCTCTAAATCGGTAAAAATGGAAAATGAGATCCAGTCATTTCTTCTATGTGATCGCGGTCCAAGTCCCGCGATCGCAAAGCACAATATTTCCACTGCCCAAAATAACCCTATGCTATCGCGTACCAAGTTATGCGATCGCGAAGACCAAAATACACTGCCCCCAAAACTTCTCTACGCGACAACACCAAAACACACGCTAACGCGAAGCACGAGCTTCCCAGGCCTATGCTATCACGGACAGCACACGCGTTCGCATAGAACAATGCTCGCGAACCCCATCTGCCTCACCTCCTCTTCATGAATGTAGCTTGATCCACGCATTAGCGATGCATTCCATCTTCTGAGCTACGCGATCGCGGTCGTCCCCATGCGATCGCATACAATAAAACTTAGTAGCCCCCAGTTAACCCTACGCGATCGCAGACCTTCTCACGCGATCACGTAGAAGGAAACCAGATACAAATATCAGAAAATTCTAGCAAACTTCCAAGTCCAAAAATTGATCAGTTAACCATCCAAAACTCACCCGAGACCCTCCGGACCTCAACCAAATACACCAACAAGTCCTAAAACATCATACGAACTTAGTCGGCTCTTCAAATCACATCCAACAATACTAAAAATATGAATCATACCCCAATTCAAGCCTAATGAACTTTGAAATTTCAAGTTTTCACAAACAATGCCGAAACCTATCAAATCACGTCCGATTGACCTCAAAATTTTCACACAAGTCATAAATGAAATAACAGACCTATTAAAATTTTCAGAATCGGATTTCGACTCCGATATCAAAAAGTCAACTCCCGGTCAAACTTCCCAAAGATTCGACTTTCGCCCTTTCAAGCTTAATTCCACTACAGGCCTCCAAATAATTTTATGGACACTCTCCTAAGTCCAAAATCACCATACGAAGCTATTGGAATCATCAGAATTCAAATCTGAGGTCGTTTACACATACATGACATCTTGTCGACTTTTCCAACTTAAGATTTTAATTATGAGACTAAGTGTCTCATTTCACTCCGAAATTCTTCCGGACCCGAACCAACTAACCCGATAAGTCATAACTTAACTATAAGGCATAGATTGAGCAGTAAATAGGGAACAGGGTTATGATACTCAAAATGACCGGTCGGGTTGTTACATTTCTAAATCTTGTATTCTACCATAATAACTCGGAAAAATGTCAAGTGTCATTATCAATAAGTAAGGAATACCATGTAAAAAGCCGGGAATCAGTGGAAAGTTTATCTCGTGAAAATTCGGACTACTAGCGATATAACGCACGATTCCGCGGAGGTCGTTCGGCCCGATCCAGAATAACGTGTACACTGCCAAGGGATGTGCGACACGATTCATAGATGCATTTATATACTACCGAGGCGCTCGACCTGTTCCACAAGAAAAAGGAAGGTAGTTACCGAATTACGAGACACGTGTTTACAATACAGTACATGAGCACATAACGAATATAATCTTTACGCTTCTAAATTGACTCGCCCACAACTTAGAGTGTTAGGGCTCGGCCTATTACACATACATTTATTTCTAATTCAAATTCAGTTATAACTTTAATTTATTAAGCCAGTAGAATGCGTTCCAATAATTCAAATATCATAGGATAAGATCCTAAGTTTACCCAGACATAACATGCTTTAGCTACGTACAGACTCTCGTCACCTTGTGTGTACGTATCACTCACAACTAGTTGCACATAACAATAATTATCACATGTGGGGTAGTTTTCCCCTCACAGAGTTAGACATGAGACTTACCTCGCTATGAAGTTCCATAACCGGCTCCAAAGCCTCTATAACATCTAAATTCGATGCTCGTCGATCCAAAACTAGTCAAACAATGTGCGCACCAATCGAAATATACTCTAATACCCATAATTAATCAATTTAAAGAATTCCCAATTCCGCTCAAAAAGTCGATAGAGTCAACCCTCTGGACCACATGCCCGGATTACGAAAAGTTTAGAAGATAAACTTTACTTATAATATTACGAACTCAAATATATAATTTATTCTCAATTCCATGTTCAATTTGGTGGTCAAAATACAAAATCCTAGGTTTTCCACCACCCCCCCCCACCCCACAATTTCTACTAATTTTCATGTTTAAATCCTTATACAAACCATGTATTTAACTTATAATATGTGGGAGTCATTTACCTTATGTTTCTTGATAAAAATCTCCCCCTCGAAGCTCTCCAAAATCGCCCCAACCAAGTGAAAATATAAGAAAATGGGCCAAATCTCGTTCTTAAAAGAACACACTGCCCAGTGACCTCTCGCATCTACGCCTCCGCTTCTACGACTCCCTTAAGGTCCCTGAAGCTCCGCCTTTGCGGCCCCTCAAGCGCTTTTGCGCCTTCGTTTATGCGATGCTTCATCCGCAGGTGCAGTTCCGCTTTTGCAGAATTCGACTGCATCTGTAGTCCCAGCCTTCTTCAGCAAGGTCTGCACCTGCTCTCCAATTGTAGCATCCGCGATCATGCAGGTGCAAAGATTAGCTAGTTCAACTCTCAGCCACTTCTGCGGAGCAACCCTCTCTTCTGCGATGTCGCTTCTATGAAGACTATAACAGCAGCCCTATGTATAGAATAACAGAACTCAAAATAATACAACATGATAAGTGTGAAGATTATATTAAGTATAGAATAACAAAACTCAACAGAATACAACACGATAAGTATGAAGATTATAACAGAACATTAGAGTAAAATATGAAGTCTAGGTAGATATGAGAAATCATTAAGGTAGGTTAAGTAACTTACTCATTTAGGCTAGAGGCTGAAGCCTTTAAAGTGACACATCTACTTAATCAGTATTAAATAAATACAATAGCTTAACACATATCATTAACAAGCCATGATGAACCAAAATAAACATATACCGACTGAATGAACATTATAAATGGAGCAATTAATCCGGAAAACAGTAGCATATTCATGATTTTCAAATGAAACAATTATTAGAGAAAGGATAGAGGTGTACTGATAAGTAGGGATTTTAACATGTTATTTGCTTTCTTTTACTTGTGTTTAGGGCCAAAAATGCATGAAGGTATTCCCGAAAATAAATGTAATATGCTTGTTTGCAGGGATTGTTCAAAATGAGCCAAAGGAGTCAGAATCAACTCATAAAGGAGTCAAACCTTGAACAAAAAAAACAAGACTTGGCCAAAAGATGTGAAACGCGGACCGCACAAAAAGCTACAACGCGGTCGCGAGCACTATTTCGAGGTCCGCGAAAGGAAGATTCATAGAGATGGATTTTTGGGCTAAAATATGAACGCGGACCGCATCAAAAAGGTGCGGCCAAGAAAGTCCTTGCACGGCCACGATTGGAATTACGTGGATCACAATTGCTGAAGTTTTGAGAGCTTACATTTTAAGCCCAAAAAAAAAAGTGCGGTCCGCGTCAAGATTATACAGCCGCGGAAGTCTCCTTCGCAACCCAGATCTAGAAGTGAAGAACGCGGACCGTGATCAGAATTACACGGCCGCTAAAGCAGGAGTGCGGCCGCGGTCAGAATTACGCGGTCGCGTAACCTCAGCAGGGGTATTTTTGTTCGAAAATTTTAGCTTAGTATAAATAAAACTTTTTGTCATTTTTAGGTTATGTTGTGTATTTGTTGAGCACGTGAGATGCCTGAAAATTCCCTTTTGGATAAGTTTGTATTAGATTCACCTTTTAGCATTAGATTTTCATATTTTAATCTAGTATTATGAATTTTATCTTCTTTTCATCTTTGATTTATATTATTTCTATGAATATCTAGACCCATAACTAGGGTTGTGACCCAACCCTAGGGTGGGTATTTAATGGGTACTGAATTTTAGGGCTTGAATATTTATGGGTTAGTGATATTTAGCCTAGTTCTTGATAGAATTGTAGAATTAGTGGTTGCAAACACTGATTCATGCCTTTATGACTTAGTCTCTTCTTGAGAAAGAGGGACTAAGTCTAGGAAAACTAGGCTAACAAGGAATTGGGGTGAACTCAAGAAATTGATAGCCTTAATTAAAGGGTTAAACCTAGAGATAGTAATACTCGACTTGAGCTAATATCACGTGACTTGCATGAATACTCATTTGGACTTGAGAAAGCCAAATTGGGCAAAATCACTCAAACTATCGAGAGGTATAGAGTGAGTACTTTGGTAAGATAGCTATACCACGACCCCAAATTAATCAAGCTTGCCCTAAATTCTTACTACCTGTTATATGTCCACCAAGGCGGAAGTCACTACCCTAGTCTTTTTTAACACTTGAAAACCAATATCAAAAATATTATACTTAGCTTTAATCATTACATAAAATAAAATAGAAGTAGAAGTAGAATCAAAACCAAAATGTGTAGAAGCATAATTAGGAACAAAACACGCATCTAGACTTAGATATAAATCTAATTCCAAATCAATTAACTCCTTGTGGATTCGATCCCGACCTTGTTGGGTAAAACTGCATCAACCATCCTCGCTACTCAATAGTGGTGTAGGTTTGGCACCGATCAATTTTTCGCGCCATTGCCGGGGAGTTAGACGATTGTAGCTATCTATCTAACTATTTGTGTGTTTTGTTTTTATTTCCTTCCGTTTTCTAATTTTTGTGTGTCAATTGCTCTAGGTACCAAATGGTTCATATTGAAGCTCTCGGACATATTCCTCAGGGGGAGGAGGTAGACGAAAATGATGTGGATGAGGTCAACTTAGAACCTCAAGTACAAAGAAGAGGCCGCCCGCCTCAAGACAATGTGCCAAACCCTCCCCCACCTCCTCCAAGGGCAGCACACGAGTGCTACCCAATGAAGTTTACGCAAGTGCAATAGTTCCGCCCCGAATTTGGGCGGGCAATTTTTACATAACCAATGTCATGCTTACTCTATTGGAACAAAGGGGTTTCTTCACCGGAGCTCCACATCAGAATGTATATAAGCATCTCAAAGGTTTTGTAGACACATACTGGGGGAGCAAGTAGACCAATGTATCTAAGGACGGTTTGAGGTTAAGGCTTTTCCCTTTCTCACTTAGAGGGAAGGATTTAGATTGGCTTGAGAGGCTACCCAACCATTCCATCTCCATTTGGGATGAGTTGGTCGAGAAGTTCATAGCAAAGTTATTTTCTCAGGGATATATGGTAACATTGAGAGATGAAAGCCTTGCTTTTAAACAAGAGCCAAATGAACTGTTACATGAGATTTGGGAACGGTATCGGACAATGGTTAAAGAATGCCCCAACAACGATATGACTGAAGCAATGATCCAGCAAACCTTTTATAGGGGTATCAACACAACTAACCAGTGTGTGGTGAATCAGCTCGCAGGGGGTAACTTCATGAACACTCCATATTTAGAAGCATGTAAAATATTAGATGAGATGGTGGACACCTCTTCAACTTGGCAAAGTCGAGCCAACGTTCCTCAGGGTGACCCTAATGTTATCCACCTTCACAAGGAACTCCATGATCAAGGACAAGTCTTAACAGAGTTGACAACTACCATGAATCAGTTAGCCAAGGCACAACTTCAGTAAGTTCAAGGGCCAAAGCAAGTAAACTCCATGGAAGGAGTGAATGTAATGGTTAACGAGAGGAGACAAAGAGGTCAACAAGTTGAACACAATCAGGATCAATTTGAGCAAAGTGGTAGTGGGTACAACCAAGATAACTCTTATGATGATCAAAGTGAAGAGGTTCAATATGTGAACAATTACCAAGGTCAACGGAGCAATGCTCCAAATCAACAACAATAGAGATCACAAGGAAACAATCAAAATTGGGGCAACCAAGGCCAAGGGAATTGGAATAGTGGCAACAACAACAATCCGAACAATTGGGGGAACAACAATCAAATTTGGGGGAATCAAGGAAATAACTAAGACAATTGGGTTGGACATAATAATAGTAATTGGGGAGGCAATGGAAACCAAGAGGGTTGGAACAACAATAATTAAGGGAACCAGGAGTCGGGCTCACAAAGGCCTTCGATGTATCAACAACCCAA
This sequence comes from Nicotiana otophora, assembly GCA_000715115.1. Lineage (NCBI taxonomy): Eukaryota > Viridiplantae > Streptophyta > Magnoliopsida > Solanales > Solanaceae > Nicotiana > Nicotiana otophora. The sequence goes on along the minus strand of AWOL01S0013206.1, from coordinate 136,542 downwards.
CAACCCGCCTCCATATCCGTCACAAGGGCAAAGTTCTTCCAAGAATGAGATGGGATGAATAGAAAGTATGTTTAAGCAAATGATGGAAAGAAACGCCGACTCTGATGCCCAAATAGCCTCCCACAACACTTCTATCCACAACTTGGAAGTCCAAATGGGTCCAATTTCTCAAGCCTTGAATAGTCTCCCTAAGGGGGCACTACCAAGTGATACGGTAATAAACCCGAAGGGTGGAAACAATACGGGCCATGCTATAGCGGTGACTACAAGAAGTGGTAGAAGTGGAGTTTCTAGTACCTCCAATTTAAGAAAGATCGTGAATGATGATGTGGTTATGCAAGAAGAGGATGAGCCAAGAAATGATGAGAATGTGAACGATGAAGTGAGGATAGACATTGATGAAAATGTGGAGGAGACACAAGATGATGTGAACCCGTCTAGGGAACACGTAATAGACATACCGGATCTGGTAGTGCCCAAAGCCAAGGCTCCTTTGCCAAGGCCACTTCCACCATATCCTCAAAGGATCGCAAAGCAAAACAACGAGAACCAATTCAAGAAATTCATTGATATGATGGAAAGCTTGTCCATAAATGTGCCTTTGGTTGAAGCTCTAGAACAAATGTCGGGATATGCCAAGTTCATGAAGGACTTGGTAACAAAAAAGAGGTCAATGAATTGTGAGATGATCAAAATGACACATCTAGTGAGTGCCATTGTGCATTCCATGGCTCCAAAGCTAGAAGATCTCGGTGCCTTTGCAATTCTATGCACTATTGGTAGTACCGATTTCGCCAAAGCTTTGTGTGATTTGGGAGCGAGCATTAATTTGATGCCATATTCTGTGTTCAAGACATTAGGTATTGGGCAACCAAGACCTACTTCCATGAGGTTGCAAATGGTGGACCAAACAATGAAGAGGCCATTGGGGATAATTGATGATGTGCTAGTTTAGGTCGACAAGTTCATACTTCCCACAGATTTTGTGATACTCGACTGTGAGGTTGACTATGAGGTGCCAATCATATTGGGGAGACCTTCCCTAGCTACAGGGAAAGCCTTAGTTGATGTGAAAGCTGGGTAGCTCACCTTCCGGGTGGGCGATGAAAAAGTTGTGTTCCACGTGTGAAAGTCAATGAGGTAGCCTAATAGCAACGAAGTATGTTCGTTTGTGGATCTTGTGACTGAGGTGATTGTTGATGACACAAGTGCTATGATGAATGTTGAAGACCCTTTGGAAGATGTGTTGTTGAATCATGATGAGAATGAGAAGGAAGGCTTGGTAGAATGTGCAAATGCTTTGCAAGGAATGGGATCCTACACATATGGACCCCGAAAACTTTCCTTGGACCTTGAGAACCGGAAGACTCCACCAACAAAGCCCTCAATCGAGGAGCCACCAACATTGGAGTTGAAGCTCTTGCCTTCACACCTCAGGTATGAGTTCTTAGTCCCTTGTTCCACATTACATGTTATTCTTTCTTCGTGCTTAACTAACGTGCATGTAGATTCCACCCTTGTGGTAATTCAAAAAATGAAGAAGGTAATAGGTTGAACATTGGAGGATATTCGGGGTATAAGCCCCACCTTTTGCATGTACAAAATTATATTGGAGGAAGATGCCAAACCCTCCATAGAACATCAAAGGAGGTTGAACAAGGCCATGCAAGAGGTAGTCAAGAAAGAGATCATCAAGTGGCTAGATGTAGGGGTTGTGTACCCCATTTTTGATAGTTCATGGACTTCGCCGATACAATGTGTCCCAAAGAAGGGGGGCATGACTGTGATCACAAATGATAGAAATGAATTGATCCCCACAAGAACTGTCACCGGTTGGAGGGTATGCATGGATTATAGTAAGCTGAACAAAGTGACCCGGAAAGACCATTTTCAATTGCCATTTCTTGACCAAATATTGGATAGACTTGCCGGACGTGCTTATTATTGCTTTTTGGATGGGTATTCCGGATATAACCAGATTCTCATTGCACCCGAAGACCAAGAGAAAACCACCTTCACTTATTTGTATGGCACATTTGCGTTCTCAAGGATGTCGTTTGGTTTGTGTAATGCACCGGCTACTTTTCAGCGGTGTATGGTGGCAGTATTTAAGGATATGGTGGAGGACTCCCTCGAGGTGTTCATGGATGATTTAAGTTTTGTGGGGGATTCCTTTGAAGAATGTTTGGATAATCTTGAAAAGGTGTTGGCCCGATGTGAGGAAACCAACTTAGTGCTTAATTGGGAGAAGTGCCACTTTATGGTCGAGGAGGGCATTGTCCTCGGACATAAGATCTCCAGGAACGGTATTGAAGTGGACAAAGAAAAAATTGAAATGATATCAAAACTCCCTCCTCCGACTTCCGTCAAGGGAGTGGGGAGCTTTCTTGGTCATGCAGGGTTTACCGTAGGTTCATCAAGGATTTCTCAAAAGTGGTGAACCCCTTATGCAAGTTGTTGGAAAAAGATACCAAGTTTGTTTTCAATGATGATTGCAAGAAAGATTTTGAGCTACTCAAGTATAGGTTGACTACCACTCCCATCATTACAGCACCCAATTGGAGCTTACCATTTGATCTCATGTGCTATGCTAGCGACATTGTGGTAGGAGCGGTATTGGGGCAAATAATCAACAAGATATTTCATTCGGCCTATTATGCAAGCAAAATAATGAACGATACCCAAGTCAACTATACGGTGACCGAGAAAGAGCTATTAGCCATTTTCTTCACTATGGAAAAGTTCTGCCTGTACCTTATGGGTACCAAAGTGATTGTGCACACCGATCATGCGGCACTTCTTTATTTGATGAGTAAAAAAGGACTCTAAGGCTAGGTTGATGAGATAGGTTCTTCTTCTACAAGAGTTTGACCTTGAAATTATAGACCGAAAAGGGAGTGAGAATCAAGTGGCGGACCACTTGTCCCGCTTGGAAGAGGAGGGGCGGCCGCATGATGGCCTCGAGATTATTCATTTCCTGATGAACAACTCATCTCCGTGTCTGTGACTGGGATACCTTGGTTCGCCGATATGGCTAACTTTCTTATGACTGGCATTGTCCCGAATGAGCTCTCTTCAAACCAAAGGAAGAAGCTCAAATGGGACTGCTTGGATTATTATTGAGACGAGCCATATATTTTCAAAATTTGCAATGATGGTGTTATTCAGAGATGTGTTCCAGAAGAAGAGCAATTGAGTATTCTTGAAGCTTGCCATTCCTCGCCCTATGGTGGTCACCATGGTGGGGCGAGAACTGCTACAAAGGTCCTAAGTTGTGGATTCTACTGGCCTACCTTATACAAAGACGCTAGCGAGCTCGTTAGGCATTGTAATGAGTGCCAAAGAGCTGGTGGAATTTCCAAGAAGAATGAAATGCCTCTCACCACCATCCTTGAGATTGATATTTTGGTCGTATGGGGCATCGACTTTATAGGGCCATTTGTGAGTTCATGCGTGAACACTTATATTCTTGTTATTGTGGATTATGTTTCCAAATGGGTTGAAGCTGTGGTTTTGCCCAACAATGAGGCACGGAGTGTGGTGGCTTTCTTAAAGAAAAATATCTTCACAAGGTTCGGCACCCCAATGGCTATCATTAGTGATGGGGGTTATCATTTTTGCAACAAAGCCTTTGACACTTTACTTTCAAAGTATGGTGTCAATCATAAGGTGTCAACCCCCTATCACCCCCAGGCAAGTGGACAGGTTGAAGTATCTAACAGGGAGATCAAGAGCATTCTATCCAAGACTGTCAATGCAAACCGGATTAATTGGTCAAGGAAACTTGACGATGCTTTATGGGCCTATAGAACAACTTACAAGACTCCAATTGGTATGTCTCCATACCAGTTGGTATTTGAGAAATCATGTCATCTTCCGGTTGAATTAGAGCACAAGGCCATGTTGGCGCTGAATAAATTGAACCTTGAATGGGATGTAGCTGCCAATCTCCAGGTAGAGGAACTAAATGAACTTGATAAGTTCCGATTCCATATTTATTCCAGCTCGTCCTTGTATAAGGACAAGATGAAGTACTTACATGATAAGTATATCCGGAACAAAGCATTCATGGAAGGTGACTTGGTTCTTCTATTCAACTCTCGGTTACGAATATTTTCGGGAAAGCTCAAGTCGAAGTGGAGTGGTCCTTTTGAAGTGGTATATGTGACTCCTTTCGATTCTCTAGATTTGAAAAACAAGAATATTGAGATCTTTAGAGTCAATGGGCACCGGGTGAAGCACTACATTGGAAAAATTGATGATAGTCACGTTGTGGCATTGATCCATTTCAAATGATAATGATAATATGTGTCGTGTCGCGGCGTTAAATCAGGCGCTTCCTGGGAGGCAACCCATGTGTTTTTCTTTCTTTTGATTCTCTTCGTAGATTAGACATTATTTTGGACTAACTTGTTGTGAAGTGTATATAGGAATTGGTTGTGCAGTGCAGGTAATTGGCAAGGAAACAATTTGGCTAAGTGGTGAACTTTCGCAGACCGCGCTCAAAATTTTGCGGACCGCATGAGTACTTTGCGGCCGCACAATTCTACGTGCGGTCACGTAGCTGAAATGGGCAAAATGCTAACTCTATGAAGTTGGCTTGTAAAAATTCCTTCAGAGTTCGCGGTCCGCGTTCAAATTTTCGTGGTCCACACAAATTGTGCGATTGCGGCCAGTTTTTCGCGGACCGCGCCCGTGCATTTGAAGCAGACCTACAGAAAGGTAAAGAGTGCGGACCGCGACAAAATTCTGTGGCCGCACTCAGGTAAGGCAGTGGGGTCATTGGGTTCTGAGTATAAATAGGAGTTCTTAAAACATTTCACACTTTACGAACCCTAACCTCTCAAACTCACCTAAAGCACTGTGCATCCTTACTTGGTTTCAAACTCAACCTATTCTCATCAATTGTCGATTTCCTACCACATTTTACAACTGGTATGTTCATTTCAATAATTTGATTTTATCTTTTTCTTTTCTTTTCTCTTTGTTTTAATGTTTCTTTTTAGATAGGGTTAGAATCATGCCAAAATGTCAAATTAACGCTTATGTTTTTATTAACAACATATGGGTAGTGTTTGTATGCATAATGGGGGGTGGGGTTAGTAACTTTGCATGTTTAATTGCTACAATTCTTGGGTAATTAGTGAAAACCTTAGTTTTAGATGTTCATTAGAGCCGATTTATGTTGAATTTTGCGGTCGTGGTCATTCTTCCGCGGTCCGCGATAGGGTATGCGGCCGCGTCCAAACTTACGCGGTCCACGATATCAAAGCATTGATGGTTGTTTAGCATTTTCATCCGCGATTGGTATTTCGCAGTGGAACCCAATCTTTCGTGATCCGCGCATTTGAACTTCAGAGACTCTATCATTTGCCTTCGCGGATGCATTTATTTTTATGCGGTCCGCGGTTGGTATTTCGCAGCCGCACTCATTTTTCGGTGGTCTGCAGCTGATCAAGTTCAGAGAGCCAATAGTATGAGCCTGGCCTCTTCACGGTCGCGTTCAATTTTACGCGGTCCGCGTTGGGCAATTCGCGGCCGCACTCATTTTTGTGTGATCCGTGGTGCCCTGTTCTGAGAAGCATTGTTTTTCATTTCATTTGTACTGCTTTAACACATGATTGAACCCCAATTCTAAATGTCTTTCACTACTTGTGTGTTGCAGAAAATGGTGCATTCTCGTGGGGGAGGAGACACTTCAAAGGGGAGGGCAGAATCCTCCCGAGGCCGGGGTAAAGGAAAGCAAACCTTACCTTTAGCAGCTCAAAGGGTAGTAGGCAAAAAGGCTACCCTCGTTAGACCTCCTGCCGACTCCTCGGACACATGTGAATACCTCTCATCCCGGGAGACGTCTGAGGGGGATTCTGTACAACCACAACCGGGGGCACAATCACAACAACTCCCCGATAGTTTCCATTTAGTCGATGAGCCTACCTCCTCCTCTAGTTCTTCTGATGGCTCAGAGAAAGGTAGTCAGGCATCTGAACCATCTTCCCCATATGCTACTACACCTGCCTCAACAACTGCCCCAATAAATGTTGTTGATGATGACAAGGTCCCGGATGACGGGAGAGTGGGTGACACAATTATGGGAGGCCTGACTAGATCAAAGAAGCCGGAGGTGTGGGCTGATAAGTTTGTAAGCGAGAAGGCGCATGGAAAATTTCGGGAATGGTGGACCCAAAGGTCGCTCACTTTTGAGCGACAATTCATAACAAAAGACCTAAGTCAGCAAAATCTGAATGTCCTACGGCAATTTACGGAGAGAAAATGATGGAAATGGTTCACCTTCCGGTTGAAAGATTCCAATGAATACCTCATCAAGGAATTTTATGCCAATGTTGCCCACATCAAAAAGCGTACAAAGGTGATAAAGGTTCGGAACTTGAAAATCCGGTTTGATGGAAACGCAGTGAACAGTTATGCAGGGTTTGATGAGGTCGAGGCAATGTAATACCTGGAGAAGCTAGCCTTGGGTGATGCAGTTCGCCCATGGCTAGCTGAGATACTTGCTATTCCGGGGACAACACCTGCATGGCTCACAGTTGGAGTTCAAATTGTTAGAGCCACCCTTAACTTTGAAGCAAAAGGGTGGGCGACATTCGTGTGCAGACATCTTAACCTGTGCCAGCATGAGAATATCCTTCCACTCTCCCGGGCAGTATTGGTAGCTTCTATCATGGCAGGCTATCCTGTTAATGTAGGAAACTTGATGTCCTACAACATTTCCAGTGCAGTTCAAAAAGAAGAAAAATCATATCCCTACCCCAACTTCCTCACAGAGTATTTCCATGACCAAGGGGTAGAGCCGAGAGATTTTGATGTAAAGGTGAAGGATAAAAAGCCTTTCTCATGGTACCACCTCCAGGGATCGGACAACCCTAAGTTCAAGGGTAAAGCCACTACCCTCACTGGCCAGTCTAAAGAGCCAGGGGTAGTGGCCACCGGGTCAGTTGCCAAGCCCTTCACAACAGCCAGTACTTCTGCCAGAGCAGCTGCCACGCCCCATCCTTAATCCGGGCCATCCATCACAGTGCCATTATCTGTGCCTTCATCTTCCACCTACCCTCATACTGCACTGCGGGTTTCACAAACACTATCCAGCCTCAACAACTGGATGCAGGCAGCTACCACAAAGCTGATTGTCCTATCCAATGCAGTAGCAACATAGTCTTCAATCCCATCAGAGCTTCAGGTACCTCCTTCATTTGAGGAGCCTATGAAGAAGATTTTGGACAACCAGAACAAGATTCTAGACGACCAGAAGAAGATTCGGGAGACTCTTGATACAAATGGGAGGATTATCAAGGATTTGGGGAAGCCGGTGAAGAAGATAAGGAAAACTCAGGCATCTAAGGATTCGGTGGAGAAGTTGAGCAAAGAGGTTTAGAAGATTGCTTTTGCCGGTGATATTCCACTGGACATGCTCAAGGGGGAGACATCCCCAACAGCACCTACACTAGTGCATGAGGCATCAGATACAGTAGCTGGCCAGTCTGAGGAGTCGGCTGCCACTACACATATTGCTGAGGAGATGCTCCAGATGCTCAGGCACCACATGGTCCCCCAGTCAGAGGATGTGGAGATCTATTTAAAGGACACGGAGGGAGCTGATGATCCTACGCAGTATAAGGACCTTACTCATGTTCCCGACCTGATACAGACAGAGACCACATAAGGAGTTCTCTTGACTCTCTAACCTTTTCCTAATCTTATTTTGATATTAGTATTGAGGACAATGCTATTTTTTATTTGGAGGGTGGGGGGGG
>AWOL01S0013206.1:91342-127204 GCA_000715115.1 Nicotiana otophora | reverse complement strand
GGGGGGGTCCATTTGGATTTGATTTGTGATGACATTTGGTATGCAATAACTATGACACTATTTTTCTTTATCTTTATTTACCTTTATTTTCACTTTTGGTATGTATATAATTTTACCATTCGATGTGTGTATATATATATATATATATATATATATTCATTTCCATGATGTATATATTCATTTACTCCATTTTGTACATATTTAGTTTACTTTTCGTAGTTTACTTCATAACTTCTTTCGTTATTTTTCCTTGATAGCTTAGCTTCTTATTTCCTCTAGTAGCTTATTTTTAAGTTTTTAGCTTCTTTTTACATTTTGTGTGAACAATAAGCCTTTGATTTTCTTAATGCCACGGTTCTTTCTAAAGGTGGATGTTGTGTGAACCGGGTGTCTCTTCCCAACGATGGATGGCGCGACAACCTTCTTAAGTGATCGAGTCCGTTTTCTTTTTGTTTTGGTGTATATAGTAGTAGTAATGAATAAAAGTGTCTCAATCAGGCTTCACTTGGTACTAACACATTTACCTTCGACTTCATGGTTAGAGACAAGTTGATTGGCAAAGATTAGCTCTAGTTGTGACCTTTAGACTCTTGCGTTGACTAAAACAATCATCGAGTGATTTCCTTGAGCCATTTGTGATTTACAATCTTAGCTAGGGTTTTTGTGGGCCCTCGACTCTATTCTCTTCAACAATTCAGCAGCTTGAGAGCTGAGGTATTGAATTGCAAGTCCAAGTCTCGTGCCAATAAGTCTAGAACTTGCCCTGAATGTTTGTCTAGCCGAAATTCTAAGTGTAGCTCGACTTGAGAAATGATTGTAGGCTCTCCTTGTTCCAATTTGAACTGTGAAGCTTCCGTAGCCTACCAATATGATATCCCTAGTCAACTCCTTTGAGCCTAAGCCTTTTTCATTCAATAGCCACATTACAAGCCTTTATCCGTTTTATAATGACCCTCTCTTGGCACCCAATCTTTCCTTAGCATTCATGATGAACAATTGGCAAAATCATAGGTTTGGGGGAGAGACGAGGAATTTGGAAGTGATAAAAGGTTCAAAGAAGAAAAAAGAATTATTGAAAAGGAAAGGCAAAGAAAATGAAGAAAAAATAAAAAAGAAATAAGTCCAAAAAGAAAGTGAAGGTTGAAGGGATTCAAAGAACGCAATGATGAAAGGCATGGAATGATGAGAAAAGGAGAAAAATGATTGTCATGAGTAAGAAAGAGTGACGGTGTCTCTCTCTAGTTCCCCTAAGGAAGAAGAAAATGACTCAAAGAGTCAAGAAAGCATGAGCCAAAATGAGAAAATTGAGTGCTTAAGGAAAGATGAAACTATCATAGTTTGATAAAGACCTACCTTGATCTAAAAACCTTCATTACATCCTGTTAAAGCCCTATATGATTTCAAGTTGAGTGAGATTATATTCGTGGTGATTTACATAAGGGGCAAGCTTATGGTACTTAGAGACGAACTTGTGGCATTCTTTTGAGAGTGATGAGCCCACTTCTTCACAATCCTTGTTTTGAGTGGTACATTCTAAAAAGGTAAGATTTGCTCATGAAGAGTAGAGGAGGAGGAGTTTGGGATCCACAATGACCTATGTGATAGAGCGAGGTTCCTTGATGAATTGAGTCAACTCTTGATGCTCTAGTGTCACACTAGAACTATAGTACTCAAAAGGTAGTAACGTGATGTTGTTGATAATTCATTTGTGTTGAGGGTAATTTTTAGTCCCAATTGATGCTTGATGGAGTCACCTTAGGCCAGCTGAAATATCCTTTTCTTTTTCTTGTGGAGGTGGGAATTACCCTATTTTCTCGAGGACAAACAAAAGATTAAGTTTGGAGGAGTTGATAAGTAGGGATTTTAACCTGTTATTTGATCTCTTTTACTTGTGTTTAGGGCCAAAAATATGTGAAGGTATTCCCGAAAACTAATGTAATATGCTTGATGTGCAGAGATTGTTCAAAATGAGCCAAAGGAGGCATAATACACTCATAAAGAAGTCAAAACTTGAACAAAAAAACCAAGACTAGGCCAAAAAATGTGAAACGCGGACTGCACAAATATTGTGCGGCCGCAAAAGCTACAACGCAATCGCGAGCACTATTTCGAAGTCCGCAAAAGGAAGATTCAAAGAGATGGATTTTTGGGCAAAAACATGAACGTGGACCGATTCAAAAAAGGTGCGGTAGCGAAAGTCCCATGCGCGGCCGCGATTGGAATTAGGCGGACCACGGTTGCTGAAGTTCATAGAGCTTACATTTTAAGCAAACATAAGAAGTGCAGTCCGCGTCAAGATTTTGGGGCCGCAGAAGTCTCCTACGCAACCACGATGGAAATTATGCGGTCCGCGAAACCCAGATCCAGAAGTGAAGAACACGGACCGCGATCAGAATTACGTGGCCTCTAAAGCAGGAATGCAGCCGCGATCAGAATTACGCGGCCACGTAACATCCGCAGGGGTATTTTTGTCCGAAAATTTTAGCTTAGTATAAATAGAACTTTTTGACACTTTTAGGTTATGTTGTGTATTTTCTGAGCACGTGAGACGGCTGGAACTTCCTTTTTGGGCAATTTTGTATTAGATTCACCTTTTAACATTAGATTTTCATCTTTTAATCTAGTATTATGAATTTTATCTTCTTTTTATCTTTGATTTATCCTATTTCTATGAGTAGTTAGACCCATAGCTAGGGTTGTGACCCAACCTTAGGGTGGGTATTTAATGGATACTGAATTTTAGGGCTTGAATGTTTATGGATTAGTGATATTTAGTCTAGTTCTTGATAGAATTATAGAATTAGTGGTTGCAAACACTGATTCATACCTTTATGACTTAGTCTCTTCTTGAGAAATATGGACTAAGTCTAGAAAAACTAGGCTAACAAGGAATTGGGGTGAACTCAAGAAATTGATAGCCCCAGTTAAAGGGTTAAACCTAGAGATAGTAATACCCGACTTGAGCTAATATCACGTAACTTGCATGGATACCCATTTGGACTTGAGAAAGCCAAATTTGGCAAAATCACTCAAACTATCGAGAGGTATAGAGTGAGTACTTGGGTGAGATAGCTATATCACGGCCCCAAATTAATCAAGCTTGCCCTAGATTCTTACTACCCATTAGATGTCCACCAGGCAGAAGTCACTAACCTAGTCCTTTTAAACACTTGAAAACCAACATAAAAAATATTGTACTTATATTTAATCATTGCATACAATAGAATAGAATTAGAAGTAGAATCAAAACCAAAATGTGTGGAAGCGTAATTAGGAACAAAACATGCATCTAGACTTAGATATAAATCTAATTCCAAATCAATTAACTCCCTGTGGATTCGATCCCGACCTTGTTGGGTAAAACTGCATCGACCATCCTCGCTACTCAATATTAGTGTCGGCTTGGACCCGATCATATACTGACCTCATCTTGAGCAACAAACCAAACAAAAGACTCTTTTTAGCCTTGTAGAATTAAGAACTCACCCAACCAGTGTAATACTCAAAATGAGAAAGAAATCAGAAGCTAGTGAGAATCCTAGCTTAATTTACTACTCAAGACTAAAATCTATATTTTCTAAGTAATTTCGTGATAGCTTTGTTGTATCTTTTCTATGCGTTAGGTCCGTTAGCTTTGTATGTTGGAGATGTTAGGTGTAGTTGGTAAGAATATTAAAAGTCCCTATTTATAGTGGTTGTGAAGCATTAGGGTTCCAGTTTCAGAATCAGATAGCGGAGAGTGACGGAGGGATGGTGATGCAAGCACAATTGAGTGAAAATCTTAGAGAGAGAGAGAGGAAAACCAGTAGCGATTGTACCTGATATGAGAGACCGACCGTTGAAACATAGGAGACCATTGGTCAGAACCATAATACCCAGAGGTCATTGTATTTGACCTCTAGGTGTCGAATATCAATGATGAAGCCAGCTAGCGTCCCAGGCTTGCTTCAATTTGAAAGGACAAAGGAAGAAATCTGGCGAGTTGAAGATTCACCCTTTTGGTCTGACTTCTTCGATTAGGGCTTTTGAAATTGAATAGTGAAAATGGAAAGAACAACGAGGTCTGAAGTACAGGAGCAAAACGAATGACCATGCATTTGAAAGGTCAATGGCGATTTGAGGTTTCATATTTGGGGGTTAGGGTTCAGATTTAGGAGATTTGAATTGTTTATGATGAGAGAGGAAAATTTTAGCGAGAATCACGGATAGAGAAGGCAAAGAAGATGAATCTATAGTGAATCTGTGACCTTGCACGAATTTGTGCAAGGTCTGGTGCTTAATTGGGTTGTGAGGTTGAGAGAAAAGAGAGAGAAAAGGGAAAGAGATGCGGCTGGGCAAGGTGACAAATGAATTAGGGTTGGGGATAAGACCAGATGGTCTCTAGGTTAAAATGGGGGGAAAGATCTGGGCTGTTGGATCATTTGATCAACGGCCCTGGTAATTCGGGCATTTAAGATTTTTGGGAGGAATTTTAGTGGTCGTTAGATTATAAGATTTGGACGATGGAGATGAGATCTTTGGGCGAATGTTTAAAAATCAAAAGAAAATCGGAGATTAAGTGTGAGTCGTTGATGAGATGGACCAACGATTCAGATGCACGTGTGTTTGTTTTGTGAGTGATAAGGACAGGTGATGTGGCACGATCTCATTGGTCGAATGAGAATGGCATGGATTGCCAAAGTGGAGCGGGGATGGGTGTTTGGACTAGGTCATTTTTGGACTGGGCTTGTGTATTGGGCTGGAATTGATTTAGAGAATAGCCACTTCGTGTTTAATTGAAGAATTGCAATTGTAGCCTTTTCGTTTATAACCCCTTTAAAATTAATTTAATTGAACTTAATAAAATTACAATAAAATATAGTAAAATTATAATTATCAAATATACTACTAACTATTTTAATTATTTATTCATAAAATACTTTATTTTCTAAATTGCAACACCATTTTTGAATTATGAACATAGTAATCGTAATTAATCAAAATTTGAGAAGTAATTCGTAAATTAATTATAAAACCTCTACAATGTGTTTTAAGGATATTTTAATAGCTAGTATATTTGTAATTACATAATACTAATACTAGGTTATTAATTTCAAAGCTAAAACTTAATTAATTTGTAAAAAATAGGTAATTATTGATAGAAAATACTTTTAAATATTCATTGTAAATATTTAAGTATATATAAATTAATTTTAAAAAGGAGGGTCAAAATTGGCCGTCAACAAACGTTGTGTCTTATCCGTCGTAATCGCTAACTTTGCCTCCTTTTTCCCGATCTTGTACTTCTCTTGATTCACCCTCGTCTCTTCCTCGTTTTTTCTCTCCCTTACCTTCAAATATGCCGCCTTTTTGCCTCCATTTTCCTTTGCACCTCCTTATTCCACTACCAGTCCCCTTTATACTTGCAAGGGTAACCCTTTGAGACCCCTAACACCTCTCTAGCTACTTTTCTAATGCAATCCGCTGTCCTAGTCCGCATACTACTCGCATCCCTACTACTCCTCCAATCCATAAAAGCCATCAACTTCTCCCCAAGCTCATGCGATTTATCTTTAATCAAGGTTCCCCACTTGATCTTAGGTTGAGCATACATAATCCTTTTCTTCCTCTCCCTCTTAATCTCTAAGTCTATCAACAAGAGCCTATGCTGAGTCGCGGGATTCTCACTTGGGATAGCCTTGTAGTCTATGCATATACCTCCATCGTCTTTCCTGAAGAGTAGGTAATCAATTTGGATCTTAGCTACTGCACTTTAAAAGGTGACCAAGTGCTTTTCCTTTTTGTGAAAACTCGAGTAAGCATCACCAAGTCAAAGGCTTTAGCGAACTCCAACAACGATGTTCCTCCGTCATTTCTATCACCAAAGCCAAAGCCGTCATACACATCATCATAATCTCTAGAGATCAATCCTATGTAGTCATTGAAATCACCTCCTATGACTAGTCGCTCGATGTGTTGTATACTTCGCACGATCTCATCTAAATGCCTTTTGACCTTCTCAGACAGGTCCGCTTGCGGTGCGTAAGCACTAGCTACATTATATGTGAGCCCTCAAACCACCAACTTGATAACCATCACTTTATCATTCACCCTTATAACCTCAACCACTTGCTCCCTGAGTTTCCTATCCACCAAAATGCCTACTTCATTCTTACTCGGACCTCCTGAGTACCACAGTTTGAACCTATCTACATCCCGAGCTTTAGCTTCCACCCATCAAGTTTCTCGAATACAAGCTATATTGATCTTTCTCTTCTGGAGAATCTTTGCTAACTCTATAGATTTTCCAGTCAATATTCCCATGTTCCAGGACCCACTCTCAATCTACAGTCTTTGTTCCTCCATCCTCACAACCCTTGCCCCCACTCCCACCCCACCCCCAGCCCCACATGCGGACATGCCATTCTCTACTATTATACACCAAAGCCACTATCGTCAAGGATCTGCCAGGCTACCACTAACGCTACAACACCCCCCTCCCCAAGAGCCTATACGGGATGAATAAAACTACCCCTAAAGCACCCATCAATACTATAATCAAGCAAATAAGTGTTGTACTAGCCTAAGACTAAGGCACCAAATCGATGCTACAAAAGGCAAATAAATACAGTACTAGAACCAAAGCACCACTCGTCACTACAAACAAGATAATAGGCAATGTACCAAAATTTAAACTAAGACACCAAATTGATACTACAAGCAAGCAGATAAGTACTCTACTAGGACCAAGGCACGAAACGATACTACAAACAAACAAATATGCACTGCACTAGCGCTAACTAATGCAATTATGCAACCAATAAGAATGAAAGACAAAAAGAGACATGAAATATCAAGGTACCTACTCCAGGTGGATAGAACATGGATTGCTGATTGGGATGTCGAGGCGTTGCTATAACACTGGCCTTCCACGCGCTGCCACACGCCTCTGCTGTCGCTGTTTCTTCGTCGGCACGTGGGTCTCACTCGCCTCTTCTCTAATACTGGCCAGAAAGCTGGTACCTGCCACACTTGAAGGCACAATGGCTTGGCCCGCAACAAGATGGGAAAGGGCAAGATCTGGAGAGCAGCAGTGATGCTCCTCGACCCAGATCTAAGTGGCGGCAATTTTCTTGAAAGGACGTGGAAGAGGAAAAAATATGGAGAACGAGGGAGATAGAGCGAGGAAGACGAAAAATGGAAAAAAGAGAGAGAGAGGGAGAGGAAGAAAACAAGGGCGATTAATTGTTAGGACAAATATAAGATAAATTGCTAATGGTAGAATATAAATGGACTGAAAATAAAATTGGATAAGTTTGTTATGTTTGAAGGTGTTTCTGCCATTCCTATTTTATTATCTACCAATTGTTTAGATACATATCCTATCCATAGTTGGATTGTTTTATTTATATCTGCTACGCAATCTAAATCTAAAAAGTTATATTGTTCTGATATTGGTTTTGGTGTCCATTTTTTATTTAATCTACTATCCCATAGTGTATTATATTTATCATGTTGTTCATAGTTAGCTGTGTTCTTTATATTTTTCACATATTTGTACAAACCATTGTTGTAAAAATTTTATTCTAGCTCCTAAAGTATCTGTTAGTCCTGCTTCATTCCAATCTTTTATTATTTTGGAATTAAAAGGTTCTGGTAATTTTGTGAAATATAGTTTTCTTCTTTCTTTGCTTTCTTCTGTATTATATGTTCCTTTATAATAATATTCTCTAAATGCACAAGTATATTCGTCTTACCATTTTTACGGTCCCTTCTATTTCTATTTGATTTTATTTATTATTTAGTCAAATGTAAAAGGCTTTTTCATAAAATTCTCTTTGTAGTGGAATTAGTCTAATTATTTCTGATATACATTCTAATATATATTCTATATATTCTATATCTTGAGTTCTTTGATATTCTTCTATATTATTTTTTACTAGGTTTGTTAGTAAATTTATCTTATCTGTAGTTTGTTGCCAATATTGTAGATATGTATGATTCATCATGTGTTATCAAAATATAGATCTAATTCATATAAGTCTGTTTCTGGTATAATTAATTCTGTCCAATTTTGATTCATTAGTTCTGTTATTTCAGCTTTAAGTAATTTCTCGTAGATTATTCTTCTTACATCAAGTTTGTTATGTTTGAATCTTGAATCTTTTGTTTGAATCTTGAATCTTTTCCTTAAATCAGCTAGAGTCTGTTAAAAATGAAGGACGTATGCGATACATTTGGATAACAATGATTTTTTTTCTTGAAGCAAAACTTTTAATGGTGGGCATGAATAACCATTTCGCAAAGTACAAGGGTAGTTTTAAACCTTTTTATCGTTTTTTTTCTCTTGGAGTGACAATTTGTTCGGTATACTTCACTTCATACCAATTCTTTCCTGCAAAATGAAAAAATAAAAATAAAAAAACGAAAGGAATCCATTTTTTTTTTCCCTTTATACATCCCCCTTGCAATACAAATTAGGATCCACCCTAGGGTTTTCTCTCCCAAAGTTTCCTTCGCCTCAAAGAGACACCATTCAAAGAATCCAATACCCGACCCACACACCCAATCGCCATGACAGGAAAAGCAAAGCCAAAGAAGCACACAGCGAAGGAGTTAGCTGCAAAGGCAGACGCAGCGCTGACCAACAGGGGAGGGGGAAAAGCTGGGTTAGCCGATAGGAGTGGTATCGAAAAGGGTGGACACGCCAAGCTGGAATGCCCGCTTTGCAAAGTGACAGCACCTGATATGAAGTCTATGAAGATCCATCACGATGCTCGACATCCCAAGATTCCCTTTGATGAAGCCAAGCTCACCAATCTTCATGCCACTGTTGTTGCTGAGCCCAGCAACACCAAGCCTAAACCCGGTATCCGTGGCAGTCTCAAGAAGTGAAATATTAATAATAGTCTTTGTGGGTTGACATGAATAATAAATATATTCGAACCCCACTTTTTAGTTTCTGGTGCTGTAATCGTTATCATATGTTTCTTGGCTATATTGAAGTTACTGCTGCTGAGCTTATCCTATGGTTGTGGTTGTTGTTCTGGGAATACTTTGCTTTCTTATATATGTGATTATGTTTTTGATGATATGTTTCCTTGTTGGATTCTAGGTCTCTGATTTTATTTGATAAATAAAAAGAATATACAGGATCCCATTGATTGGAATTTGCTGTTGTTTTTGCTTGTATATGATGGTTTCCTTTTATTTGTTGCTGGGAACTTTTCTTGGTAGTTAGTTAGCTGATGTTCTATTGTTTTGTGGGGAGAGAGTTCCAGGGCCGGCCTAAAGAAGAGGTCATTGTTGGTTTGCCAAGCTGCAAGTTTTGTTTAGGAAAGCATCCGGAGAGGCGTGCCACGGGAGGAATGGAAGAGGCACTTGAACTATAGCTATTTAAATTTAACCTATTTGAGATTTCACCATTATAGATTTAACCGCCTTAATCTACGGGAAAGATAACCCCTTTAACTCAAGAGTCAATAACAAAGATTGATCATGACTTTAGATAGAAAGATATGGATGTCGAAGATTAGGGTAGAAGATTAGTAGCTAGTCGAGTTTGGGACTGTATTTGTTCCGTATTTTCCATGTCAGTATTATTATTGTTATTATTATTATCATTATCGTATTATCCTATCTTCGATGTCTATTACTATCTATTATTTTTTTTGTTTCGATTAGCTTACTGCTTTGTTATTTTGTTGTTGTTACTGTTGTTGTCTTCATTATTTTCAACATGGCTTCTTCACTACTATTTATGAACATGGCTTCTTCTTCAATCCTGCTTAGAAATGGTTCTTGAGTCGAGGGTCTATCTGAAGCAGCCTCTCTAGGGGTAAGGTCAGGATACACACTACCCTCTCCAGACCCTACTTGTGGGAATACGCTAGATATGTTGTTATTGTGTAATTTTGTGTGTATTTCTGCTTGTGTGCTAATATTTTTAAGAGTGGAGGAATTTGACCGTTGGATGTTAATTAGGGATGATAGTCTCGTGGGTGTGAATAATATAGCGATAAAAAGCATAGTTTCTGTTGCTGTAAGTGTTATCACATGTTTCTTGGTGATATCGATGTTACTGCTGACATTCTCTTCCTTCTCAAGAAAACAAAGTTTGTTTTCATATGTGGTATTATGTTTTGCTGTTATGTTTACTTGGATATCTAGTCTCTGATTCAATTTGAACCAAGAAAAAGAAAAGGTTTCTTCACAGGGGAGCTTTTGGAGAAGCGATTAGGAAAGTTTTGTACTTACAAAAGAATGGACAGATCTGGTTCTGTTGTTTGTGCTCATGTATGATGGTTTTTCCTTTGTTTTTTGGTGGGAATTTCTTGCTATCTTAATTAGCTGATATATTGCTATTGCTCTATGATCATTATTTGTAGTGATTGTAGTGTAATTTGAGTTATTCTCTGCTTGTATGCTAATATTTTTGGGAAGGTAGCAGCATTAGATGTTTTGATTTATTTAGATAATAAGGGATAAGGGTTTTACTCGATGCTTTTCCAAATTGCTAACTACGGCAGAGCATATGAGTCTAGTTAGGTAGTTGACTTCTATTGTATCCTGTTATTGCTGCTCTTGTCTTTGATTGGGTACAAACAATATGGTGTTTAGGTTAGCTAAAGGGGAAAAAAGGACCATAGTGATAAAGAGGAATTTGTTGAAGCAACTTATACTATGATTTCACGCTTTAGAGCTTTTGGAATCTCGTGCTGTTAGTATTATTATTTCTTTGAAGTTTTTTTCAGATTATCATCTTTGTGCACGCATATCCCATTCGCTCATAATACATTCAAAGTAGTTTTGCTGCCTTTCATTTTGTGTTAAGGAGTTTGTGAATTTGCTTACCTAGTAAATTAGGTGTGCTTTTACTTGATGGAAGTTAGGAGATTGTATTCATCTATGCTGCAATGCTGAATTAGAAGAACTAAAACCGTGCTTTCAGTTGACTTGAGCTTCCTTAGCCTGTATGTTTGCCCTGTTTATGTTATGTTTCTTGCCAGTTTGTGTGCCCGTTTTATGTTAACTTTGCTCATTGGATTGTGAATCGTTACAGTGTGAACTTATTGGACGTATATATACACACACACACGTATATATATATATATATACACACACACACACACATACATGTTAGAGAGAGAGAGAGTGTGTGTATGCGTGTGCGCTTCTGTTTTTTTGTTACTTCTACTTTAGAATCTCTGGAGACTCATCTGACCCAGGAGATCTGCTATTTAGGTGCACAAAGCAAACATCCTTGGATTGTGATGTCCTATCTTTGGTCTGCAGGTAGCTGTTTATGTTAGATTTTGACGGGTGAACTTTTAAGCCCTGCATCTTACAAAGTTTCTGTTATTTAGGTGATAATTTTTAGATTGTAATTGCATTACTTGGATGGCAGTGCTTTGAAGCAACGCATTTCATACTGCTTAAAGGTTCTTAGTGAAAATCAATCCAAATGTTTATCTCTCTGTTGATTTTCTCAGTTGAATATTGAGTAGTTCGAAAATGAACAATAGTTAACATTTTCTTGTTACCTCAGAGGCTAGACTCTTATATTGATGATTTTAGGCATGGGTGCTCTCATATATCACTATAGAACATTTGTGGTATTTTAGCTACATCAGACTGCCCTTAGGGTGTTTACTAATGAGTCATTTCTGTAATCAGCTTTTTGGATTGACATTATCTTACACAATCGTCTTGAATATGGAGGCCATGAATAGTTTTCATGTAAAACATGGTACTAAAGATAGGCGTCTGTTTTCTTCAGGTAATTTATTCTGTTGGCCTGTTATGCGCCTATTTCCTGTTGCTTTGTGTAGTTCTTGCCCTCTCTTATACATGTGGTGTATGTGTTCTGGCTGTAATTTGTATTCTTTTGTTGTTCCTTTTCGAGTGGTTGGAAGAGTGGAATCAATTTCATATTTTATATTTGACCACTAAGGTTCTCTCTCAGTTTTCCTAACCCTATCTTTTGCTGTTGCTTGGTTAATTTTAGACTTGAAAGGTTGTGTACTTGTTTAGATGGGATAAAAGTATAACACCCTTATTCTCAAACATCCACCGGCATTTCTTTATTTATTTCCTTTTAGCAACAATATACCCCATATAGTTTCACTCTGGAGTGAGTAATATCTACGCAGACCTTAGTCCTAGAGGCGGTTTTCGTGGACGTTCGGCTCAAGTTGTTTCCCAGTAACAACTTTTTAAGTTAAATGCTACTATAGATGCTTTGTGAAAGCGCGCTTTGGTACGTGCAGTGATTGCTTTATGTTTAAATTAATTATTATTCTACGTCTGTGTGCCCTTTGGCAATTATTCTTGTTGGTTCTTTTTCTGCCTGGTGGGTATATTATGGGGGAAAAGAGTGTTATTTGTTTTTCATTTATTCAATGACTTAGATTAGACAGACAGAAATATTTTTGCCATATTGAATAGTTTCCCAACTCCTGGCAATTGGCCACCAAATTCATGGCAAAACATGTGAATTTGATGTGTGAAGATTTAGGTATTTCTCTACTCGCGTTTCTTTAATTTTTCTATTAATCTTTAAATCATTCTCCACCGTATTGTTATTTTATTTCTCTATTTGTGTAATAGTTTGGAATGTCTTCTTCTTAGAAGAATTCTTTTTAAATTCAATTGTTCTTGCAAAACGCGTTCAAGTGTCACCTTATTATTTTATAAGCAGATAACGAAATATAGATTGAGACGTTGGAAAGTGATAGACTCTATATTCAAGTTCGACCTCTCACTTCTTTCTTTTTTAATTATCGGATAATAAAAAAAGAATTCTTGGGTTCAAACAATAAGACATCTTTCTCCACCCAGTGAAAATAAAGTGAAATTGTATCTTCAAGAATATATATATACATTGACATTTTGCTTTGTTTGAACCATTTGACAGTTTAATGGCCTCAAAAACTTCATTGTAAATATATCTCTTTGCTACAAATGAGAGTCAGCGACAAAACATATTAAAAAACAATTGAATCCTGAAACTAGAAATCTCTGTTGTCGTTGAATATAATGGTCGATAACCTCATTAATTATTTTAACATAAAATAGTGAAATTTTGAACTGAGAGCTTTCAGTTTTTTTTAAACTTATAAACAGTTTTCTTTTAATTCTTGGGGAAAGGCTGGTAATTTCAGACAAAATGAGAAGCAAAAGAACACAAAATGTTAAAATATTAATCTTGTTCACATTTTATTTAATGCAGCTCATGAACTAATTAAATGTATTATGAGATATATCAATTGGTGGAAAATTCTAGATTAGTCTAGTGAGTTCATTTATGTACTTTGGGAGAAGAAGTCTAGTCCATGCATGTACTTTGGGAAAAGGTGAAGTCTAGACTTAAATGAAAATGCATATACATACTAGTTATATACATGGTGTTATTTACCTATAAATACCATGTATGCTAGTCATTTTGTTTAAGCCAAAAAAAGTAGTGAAACATCCTCTCTTCTAGTGAGCTTCTGGGTGTTTGTTTTTATTGTCTTGCTCTCCCAAATTTCTAACATTTGGTATCAGAATCGATGTGTTTAGAGATAACTAAACGTAGAGAAAAGATGACTAACACTAATGTAACTACATTCCAAGTTCCAATGCTCACCAAAGAAATCTATGGGAATTGGTGTATCTGGATGAATGCATTGCTTGGTGCCTATGATGCTTGGGAAATGGTAGAGAGCTGAGTTGATGAAGCGGAAGATGACTCGGCTACAAAGAAGAAAGATCAAAAGACACTCACTCTTATACATCAAAGTTTGGATGAAAAGTTGTTCGAGAAGGTTGCAAATGCAACCACCTCCAAACAAGCATGAGATATTCTTCAAACTTTCTTTAAAGATTTGGACAAGGTGAAAAAGGTTCATCTCTAAACAGTAAGAGGAGAGTTTGAATCGCTGCAAATGAAGGAATTCGAGTTAATTTCCGATTATTTCAAGAGCTTTGGCAGTTGTCAATCAAATGAAGCGATATGGTGAATAACTGACTGATGATAGGGTCATTGCAAAAGTACTACGATCCCTAGATTCAAAATTCAATTATGTTGTTACCATTGAAGAGTCCAAGAACTTGGACGCCATGACCATAGAAGAACTCACGGATTCTTTGTAAGCACATGAAGAAAAATTGAAGAAACTAAAATAAGAATCGGTTGAACAAGCATTGCGAGCAAAACTTTGTTTGAAGGAAAAAGAGGAAAGGCATAGTTCACAACAAAAATGCCGTGGACGTGGAAGATGTCATGGTAGAGGAGGAAGAGGTGGTAATCAACCACCAAACTGAGAAAATAAAAGTCAAGAGTATAACCAAGAAAGATGTCGTGAAAAAAAGTAAAGGATGGAGGTCAAATCAAGGAAAGTATGACAAGTCAAATGAAGAATATTATACTTGTCATAAGTTTGGCCATTTATCTTTGGAATATAAGAATAATATAAAGGAGAAAAATAATTTTGTGGAGAGCAAGACTGAAGAACATGGAACTTTACTTCTTGCATATAAAAGTGAAGAAAGGAACCAATGGTACCCTGAATCTGATGCAAGCAATCACATTTGTGGAAAAAATATTATTTGTTGAGCTTGAAGAGTTGAGGTAGCATCACTTTTGGAGACTCTTCGCGAATTAAAATTAAATAAAAAAGTACTATTTTAATTCGTTTGAAAGATAAAGTCATCAATTAATTTTTATTCTTATGTATATACTAGAGGTAAAAAGTAATATTTTGAGTTTGGGATAACTTTTGGATAAAAAGTAATATTTTGAAAGATAAAAAATTAATTATGGAAGATCAAAATTGGAGATTGTTATCCAAGGTTCCTATGAATAAAAATAAAATATTTGTTTTGCATCTTCAAAGTGATGTACCGAGGTGTTTGTTTTCATGTGTCAAAGATTTATCTTGACTTTGGCATATGAGATTTAGTCATTTAAATTTTGATAGTCGAAAGTTGATGGGAAAAAGGAAACATGGTGAAAAATTACCGAGTATCAATCATCCTAACCAACTTTGTGAAGGATGTCTCTTTGGGAAATAACCAAGAAAAGGCTTTCCTAAAGAGTCTTTGACAAAAGATGATGATCCTTGGAGTTAATTCACATGGATGTGTGTGGATCGATCAAACCATTATACTTGGTAAAAGTAATTATTTTCTTCTTTTTATTGATGATTTTTCTCGAAAAACTTGGATTTATTTTTTGAAGGAAAAAATTGAGGTGTTTAAAATCTTCAAAATTTCAAGAGTATGGTGGAGAAACAAAGTGGCTATCAACTCAAATACTCTGATCCTATAGAGGTGGGGAATTCACTTAAAATAAATTCAAGACTTTTTGTAAAAAAAAAAGAAGAAAAATTATCATTCTTTGACTCTTCCAAGATCACCTCAACAAAATGACATCATAGAAAAATAGAATCGGACTATTCTCAACATGGTAAGAAGCATGATAAAGAACAAAAATATGCCAAAGGAGTTTTGGACTGAAGCATTTACTTGCACGGTATATTTATCAAATAGGTGTCACACCAAAAGTGTTCGTGGCAAAACATCGCCAACGGCTTGTAGTGCCTTCAAAGCAAAAGTTGCTTACTTGCAAGTTTTTAAAAGTATTACATATGCACATGTGCCGGATGAGAAGAGGTCTAAGCTTGATGACAAAATCGAGAGGTATATTTTTATTTGTTATGGTCAAATTTCTAAAGGTTATAAATTATATAAACCAAAGAATGGCACGATCACTATAAGTAGGGGTGTTGAATTTGAGAGAAGATAGGACTTGAGAATAGGGGTGTTCGTCGGTCGGTATGATATGGTACTTAGACATTTCGATTTGGTATTTTTGGTATTAGATTTCTTTATGCTACACCAATGCCGTACCTAGTTAGATACGGTATGGTTCGACTTTTCTCCTTTTGATTTCAATTTATTCGGTACAATAACTTTGGTTTGTTCCGCTTGAATATTAACTAGTGCGTAGAGTCATACTACAATATTTTTAATTAAAGTAATCACAAATAAAAAATAAAAACGTTCTAAGTTTTCCTAACCTTTAACGAAATCTTTGTCCAAAATTAGCAGGTATTCTCCCATAGAGAGAAAAAAGTACATACATTGAAAATGTCTTGTTACTTGCTTAGAGCTAATTGTTGACCTTAGAGAATACAACAAGGACTATCCAACAGATGTAATTATACACGAGTAAGAAACACCCTATAATCATAGAAATATTACATTAATATGCTTGGCAGCTTGGAGAATAAGAGTCAAAATCTACAGCCTAACTTGTTCCTCTATTTTTCTAAAGGAGTACATGGGTTTTACTGCTAGTCTCAATAAGAATTTCAAAGAAAAGTATTACATAACTTAGTATATTATAATCAATAATATGTATTTGATGTAAGTTAGTATATATTTCGGTACGATATCGATATTTTGATATTATTTTTTTAATTATCAAATACTATACCTAATACTAAATTTTTTAAAATCTTAAACCAAATATCATATTAAATACCAAATTACCAAATACCAAAATCTTTGGTTTCGGTACGGTAATTTGGTATTTGCCAAATTATACACAACCCTACATGAGAATGAAAATAAAAAAAGCAAGACTTTTGGTCCATTCTTTGATAATAAAGATGATGAAAAAGCTTTGGAGCTGCTTACTACCCCACTTCTAACACCACCTTCACAAGTTCAAGAAGTGGGGGAATCAAGTTCAAGTGAATTACCTCGGAAGAGTAGAAGTCGTCTTGACTTGTATGAAACAACGAAAGTGGTAAGAAATAATTTGTATGATTTGACTCACTTTTATTTTTTGATGTATAATGAGCCAAAGTTATGAAGATGCTGCCCAAAATTCAAAATGGAGAGATGCAATGGATAAATAAATCAAGAAGAATGATACATTAGAAACATTGGAGTCAAATAGGTATACAAGCTAAAAACAATTCCAAAAGAGAAGTACAGAGGTACAAATCAAGATTGGTAGACAATGGGTACAAACAAATGGTCGGTATTAATTATGATGAGGTATTTGTACAAGTTTCTCGTTTGAATAATCCGCTTGATAATTTCTTTGTATAGAAAATCCATCAAATGTATATGAAGTCGGCTTTCTTGAATGAGGTTTTGAAGAAAGAAGTCAGCATATCAACCTTTGGGTTATAAGGTTCGAAGGACATAAAGATAAATTATTGTAATTAAAAAAGGCTCTCTATGGCTTGAAGCATGCTCCACGAGCTTGGAATAGTAGAATTGGCAAATACTTCCAAGCAAATAGGCTTGCAAAGTGTCCACATGAACATGCACTTTATGTTTAAATTAACAAAAATGGCAACATTTTATTTGTTTGTTTGTATGTGAATGATTTGATCTTGATAGAAAATAATCCTAACATGTTTGAAGATTTAAGGGAAGCAATGAGAGAACTTGAGATGACGGACATTGGGATAATGTCCTATTATCTTGACATCAAAGCGAGGCAAGGGAATGATGGCATCTTTATTTTTCAAGAAGAATATGTAAAGGAGAATTTGATATGGAGAATTGCAAGCCCGTCAACACCCTCGTGGATTGCGGAGGTAAATTGTCCAGACATGGAGATGGAGAAAGTATCAATCCTACATAATTTCAAAAGTCTTCCTGAAAGATTAAGGTATTTAACTTATACAAAACCCGATATTCTATTTGGTGTTAGACTTGTAAGTCACTTTATGAAAAATCCAACATCTTCACATTTTAGAGCAGTCAAAAGGATACTTCGGTACATCAAAGGTACCCTCGTCTATGGTATTTTTTATTCATCTTCTAAAGACCTCAAGCTTGTTGGCTATTGTGATAGTGATTGGGATGGTAATGTTGATGACCGAAAAAGTACAACTGTTTACCCGAAAAATGGATAGAATTGAATTTATACGCAGTTTCGAGGATATGTGACGTCACTTGATACAAAATGCAAGGATAAATAAAAATGTAAATGTAGATTGGAGAGAATGCAATCTAGATAAGGTTATCAAGAACAATGAACCTTAGGATTCGACAAATAGAATCAATCTGAGAAACTGAAAGAGCTATTCTTTACTGTAGAAGAATATAGTACTTTTATTATAATATAAGTCTCAGAAAACTTGCCCTACAGAAATGATAACCAAGCCCTTTTATAGTGCAGGGATTCGGCTCCAAGCATAATAAAATAAACATTCAGTGGGAGACCCATGATAAGTCAGCTTTTTCATAATTTCTGCCAAGATTCTCTCTAGTGGGATTGCAAAGGCTTTTGTCTGCGAGCTCGATCTTGCTTAGAATCTTCGATTTTGGTTTGAGCTTGATTTCGGCTCGAACTTGTGATCTTGGTTCGAGCTCGATCCTGGTTCGAGCCCTCGAATTGATTCCAGGTCAATGTTGGTTGGACTCTAAATTATCAGTACGATAGGTCTACCCTGCATCATGGTTCGATTCTTATTCGAGTTTGACTATGATATCGATCTCGATAAGGACCGGCCTCCCCGGGTTCGAGGTTAGTTCATCCCCCCTTCGGGATCTTACTTCGATACATCACCCTTCAAACTCGATCGGACATGCCAAGGCTGAAATCTATTTCGATCGTATACAGATAGTCCCCTCGTTTCTCAGAAAGAATATGGCAAGAAACGATATGATTTTCAACAGCTCGATTGGATTATATCTTGTCGTTTTCATCGGGTTCGACCATGACGCATCTGGTAACTGTCCTGTCGATTTAGTCTTTCAAGGCATTTAATGCATGTCAGGCGGTGGTCGGCCACTGCTGATACTGAACCGCCATCGTTTGAACCTATAAATAACCCTTACTTTTATCTTTTACCATTTTTACATCTTTTATCTTCCAAAATTTCCTAAGTTCTTCTTCGTACTCTCCAACCTACCAGTAAAGCTGTGATTTATTTCCGCAAAAACCCCTCTTCAATTCCACCAAATATCTGTCACTTTATTCTATTCCTTACTTTTGAATTCAAAAATGGCGAAAACATCGCAAACCATTCCTCAGAAAGGGAAGGCTTCATCTTCACAGTGTGTCGCCGATGAGACACCGGCAGAACCACGGCCTGAGGAGTGTGTTCCCGGGGCGTGTGTCCTTACTTCAAATTTTAAGGTTGATAAAGGTTCATCGGTCCCTGGCTGGTGTGAGCCGGTATCGAGGTACATGTGTTCAATAACCGAGAAGCACCTTGATCTGTTAAAGAAGGATTGCAATTGGGGTGAAAAAGAAATAATAATACCTACTCCTGACGAAGATATCATTTCTTACGTGAAAGGGTTTTTGAATGTATATACTTACCCTTTCACTTTGGGTCCCCTCGATTCCGTCATTATTGACTTCTGTCGACAATATCAGGTAACCATAGGCCAGGTCCATCCTTCTTTGTGGCGGATCGTTATCCCGATCCGATATTTTGTGAGCAAAATGGAGGGGATGTCATTCACCCTTGATCATCTTATCCGGCTGTACCGTCCCTGACTTTTTCGAGGAGGGTTAATGAAACTCCAGTGTCGGGCTACCAAGTCTCTGTACTCGAGTATTGACGAGGACAGGGACCGGGGTTGGATGGGTAGGTTCATTCGAGTAAGGACTTCGGACCTGATTCCGACTGAAAAGATGCCCTTTCCCAAGGAGTGGAATATGAAACGTAAGTGTGATCTTGCTGTTGCTTCTATTTTATTCTTCCATTTATTCTCTTATCGAAACTCCTCCTTTTGTGATGTAGCGGTTCCCTGGATGCCCGGAGCGGTTCCCGATCTCAAGAACTGGGTACAAGCTTTTTTTTTGACCTCCTCATACGCCGAGCGCTCATGGCGTGATTTGTCAAAGGGTCAGTGGGAGGCCAAAAATCACGGTAAGCTCATTTCTTGGACTCTGATGGTCCGAACGAGGTGTTTCTCAAAATATATTTTATATGGTTTCCCATATGCAGGTTTGGGTAAAGACACGGTCTTGAGGTCCCTGTCCAATGAGGAGGATGTTTTGACCTCTGTCCCAAAGCCGGTGAAGGAAAATAAAAGGAAGGGAGCCTCGGTTCCCGAATATCCAAAACCGAAGAAGAGGACGGATCATAAGCCGAAAAAGAATGTCATTCCTTTGATCGTGGAATCCATTTTGCGTCTAAGGGATGAAGATGAATAAGAAGAAGAGCACAATGAGTCCGCGCTGGCAGTCCGAACAAAGAGAGCCACCGATGCCTCATCGCCGGCTGGAGCGATGATGCTCTATGAGGCTCCGCCTCGAACTGAAGATATACCGGAGAAATATTCAGGTAGAGTCCCCGAATTATCGGATATCGAAGACGCCTCTCATCGGAGTCAACCGGAAGGGGATACGATCGAAGAGCCCTTCGAACCCCTCCGAGCCGAGGGGAACGCTCCAAGCGAGTCATTTGGGGCAGCAGCGATCGAGGAATCGCCTACCTTTCCCGCTTTTTCCGCAGGGGTGATTCGGGAAGCTCAAGCTCTGGGAGCCCTCGACCTAGACAGGCCTCACGATGAAGAAGATCCATTTCGTGACCTGTTTACCGGTATTGAGGACGTTGCCGGTGCCGGTGATGAATCATATCTTTTTCACGGATTGCGGCACGCTTTGAATCATGTGAGCCTTTAAAATTATTTTGTCGGTACTATCTTTATGTTCATTTTTCGTTAACTTCGCTTCTTGTTTCTTTGTAGGCAGTGGAAGTCCATCAGGAACAATGTTCTTGTTCCCAGAATGAGCTGCATCGATACGAGGCCGACCTACACCGCGCTACTGACGAGAGGAACTCCCTTAGACTTTCCTTAGGGCAGAGAGATGAGGAAATAAAAGACCTCTGAGCTGAGCTGGCCAAGGCTTATCGAGATCAGAATGATTTGTCTGAGCAGGTAATGATGCTTTTGAAAGCCTATGGGCTTGATACCGGAATGATAGCTAACAATTCGATCTCACAGCTACAGCAAAAAATCGAGATGATCGGAAAGCTTCGTGAGGAGGTCGACGTGATAAGGATGGAGTCCTTACGGTGGAAAGAAGGTATGGACCGCTTTGCTGTAGAAAAAGAGACTGCTCGAGCCCAGTTATCATCGTCCGAAACCCAACTTCAGAAAATGAAGGAAAAAGGCCTAGTTCAAGCAAGAAGAATTGAGGAGCTTGAGGCTTAGTTGGCCTCTGTACTCGCCAAGGCTGAATCCGATGCTAAAAAGGCAAAGGCCGATGCGGATGCGCTCGTGGCCATCTATCGGGCTGATGCTGAAGCTGCCCAAGTCTAGGCAAGAGAGTCAGCCGAGTCTGCCGATAGTAGAGCGCATTGGGTCGCCGAACTTGCTAAGTGTCGATCCAAAAGGAAAACTCTCGAGGAGATTCATGCTCGTGGCTTCGATCTCGCTGAAGAGATAAAAAGGGAAAAAGAACTCGAAGCTGATGCTGAAGCTCTGNGACCCTGTTGCTGTGAAATAACTTTCTTGCGGGACCTCAGATATTGTCGTAAATGCTGCATGATCAATGGTTGCCTCATTAAAAACCTTGCCGAAAAACCCATTTGGGATAAAATCGGTCTGAGGAAAAAAGAGTGCAACACGTGCTTTCTAGCGAGAGATCCGTCCCTTGTTCGGACTTCTGCAGGGGTCAGTTTTGAGATATAAACGAATATGGAAAGGTTTTACCTTAGCAGTAGTACCATTTTAGATCTGATACATTCCAGCAGCTTGATAGCTGTTTGCCGTTCATAACGCCGATCCTGTACGACCCCTTTCCGATGTTCTCGAGTACCTAATATGGTTCTTCCTAATTCGGTCCTAGCTTCCCTTCATTCAGATTTCGGGTATTGATGGTAATTTTTCTCAGNCGGTCGAGAAATTTAGTTCTTAGTTTTTACGTTGTAATCACCCATGCAGATAAATTTATGTATAGACATATCTCCCCTTTTGCTGACTTGCTTCTGTTTTTGTTTCCCTTCTTACGAGGACTTTATTCGCCTTATGAATGTTTCCACAATGTTTTAAACAACTTAATCAAATTTGGACCTCGTAGCCTCTGTAACCGAGCGAGCGTTTACTCAAACTTGGGGCAATGTAGCCCTTTAGGCTTATTAGTTGTCAATGATTTGATCTTGAAAAAATATAGCCCGTGGGCATAATGGTCGAGCAAGTGTTTGCTCGAACCCAAAAATGTAGCCCGTAGGCTTAGTCGAGTGAATGATTCGAACTCGAATTAATGTAGCGCGTAGGATTAGTCGAATGAATGATTCAAACTCGAATTAATGTAGCCCGTAGGCTTAGTCGAATGAATGATTCGAACTCGAAGTAATGTAGCCTGTAGGCTTAATGGTCGAGTGAGTGTTTGCTCGAACTCAAAATAAACATAGCCCGTAGGCTTGGNGGCCATTCGGACGAGAGCAGCTTCTCGTCTTTCGTCCGATAGTTTGAGGCTTGTATTCATAGCCTCGTTATTTGATTCTTCCATCGCGAATCAAAATATGGCACTGGGTTCACCAACTTTGACTGGTATCAATGCTTCAGACACTTATACTAAGGAGAACGGGGTCGCCCCCGTACTGGATTTTGACGTTGTCCGATATGCCCAAATGACTTCGGGCAGGATTTCTCTCCATCTCCCTTTAGCATCGTTCAACCTCTTCTTTAAGTTTTGAATGATAGTTTTGTTTATTGATCGGCCTGCCCATTCCCACTGGGGTGGTATGGCGTCGACAATATCCTTCTTATCTTGTGGTCTTCGATGAATCTTGTTACTTTGCCGCCAACGAATTGTTTTCCGTTGTCACATACTATTTCGACGGTATCCCGAATCGGCATATGATATGATCCCAAATAAAGTCTATAACTTCTTTCTCTCTTATTTTCTCGAACGCCTGCGCTTCAACCCATTTAGAAAAATAGTCAGTCATAAGCAAAATGAATTTGGCTTTACCTGGGGTCGATGGCAGAGGGCCGACGATATCCATTCCCCATTTCATGAATGGCCATGGGGATAGGACTAAGTGGAGTTGCTCTCCGGGCTGGTGGATCATCGGTGCGAACCTTTGACATTTGTCACATTTACGAACAAATTCCTTCGCATCGTTGCCCATATCGATCCAATAATACCCTGCTCTGATTATTTTTCGGACTAATGTATCGGCTCTAGAGTGATTCTCACAAGNTGAATGATTCGAACTCGAAGTAATGTAGCCTGTAGGCTTAATGGTCGAGTGAGTGTTTGCTCGAACTCAAAATAAACATAGCCCGTAGGCTTGGTCGAGTGAATGATTTGAACTCGAAGTAATGTAGCCCGTAGGCTTAGTCGAGTGAATGGTTTGAACTCGAAGTAATGTAGCCCGTAGGTGTAATGGTCGAGTGAGTGTTTGCTCGAACTCGAAATAAAAATAGCCCACAGGCTTGGTCGAGTGAATGATTCGAACTCGAAGTAATGTAGCCCGTAGGCTTAATCAAATGAATGATTCGAACTCGAAGTAATGTAGCCCGTAGGCGTAATGGTCGAGTGAGTGTTTGCTCGAACTCGAAATAAAAATAGCCCGTAGGCTTGGTCGAGTGAATGATTCGAACTCGAAGTAATGTAGCCCGTAGGCTTAATGGTCGAGTGAGTGTTTGCTCGAACTCGAAATAAAAATAGCCCATAGGCTTGGTCGAGTGAATGATTCGAACTCGAAGTAATGTAGGCCATAGGCTTAATGGTCGAATGTATATTAATTCTGATTGCACAATAAATCTCAAAATAGAGGAATTTTCATTGGATATAAGATGCCGATAAACAAGAGAATTTTCTTCGCACGTTATTACACGCATGGGTTCGGGCCAATCTATATGAGCATGGTTCGCTTCGACCATTTGGCTCTTACAGATTTTCCTATTGGGACCCTGTTGCTGTGAAATAACTTTCTTGCGGGACCTCAGATATTGTCGTAAATGCTGCATGATCAATGGTTGCCTCATTAAAAACCTTGCCGAAAAACCCATTTGGGATAAAATCGGTCTGAGGAAAAAAGAGTGCAACANGTAATGTAGTCCGTAGGCGTAATGGTCGAGTGAGTGTTTGCTCGAACTCGAAATAAAAATAGCCCATAGGCTTGGTCGAGTGAATGATTCGAACTCGAAGTAATGTAGGCCATAGGCTTAATGGTCGAATGTATATTAATTCTGATTGCACAATAAATCTCAAAATAGAGGAATTTTCATTGGATATAAGATGCCGATAAACAAGAGAATTTTCTTCGCACGTTATTACACGCATGGGTTCGGGCCAATCTATATGAGCATGGTTCGCTTCGACCATTTGGCTCTTACAGATTTTCCTATTGGGACCCTGTTGCTGTGAAATAACTTTCTTGCGGGACCTCAGATATTGTCGTAAATGCTGCATGATCAATGGTTGCCTCATTAAAAACCTTGCCGAAAAACCCATTTGGGATAAAATCGGTCTGAGGAAAAAAGAGTGCAACACGTGCTTTCTAGCGAGAGATCCGTCCCTTGTTCGGACTTCTGCAGGGGTCAGTTTTGAGATATAAACGAATATGGAAAGGTTTTACCTTAGCAGTAGTACCATTTTAGATCTGATACATTCCAGCAGCTTGATAGCTGTTTGCCGTTCATAACGCCGATCCTGTACGACCCCTTTCCGATGTTCTCGAGTACCTAATATGGTTCTTCCTAATTCGGTCCTAGCTTCCCTTCATTCAGATTTCGGGTATTGATGGTAATTTTTCTCAGCACTAAGTCCCCAGGCTTGAAATGGCGGAGCTTGGTTCTTCGATTATAATATCTTTTGATTCGCTGCTTTTGGGCGGCCATTCGGACGAGAGCAGCTTCTCGTCTTTCGTCCGATAGTTTGAGGCTTGTATTCATAGCCTCGTTATTTGATTCTTCCATCGCGAATCAAAATATGGCACTGGGTTCACCAACTTTGACTGGTATCAATGCTTCAGACACTTATACTAAGGAGAACGGG
This sequence comes from Nicotiana otophora, assembly GCA_000715115.1. NCBI lineage: Eukaryota > Viridiplantae > Streptophyta > Magnoliopsida > Solanales > Solanaceae > Nicotiana > Nicotiana otophora. Next base: position 102,240 of record AWOL01S0013206.1, on the reverse strand, counting down.
GTCGCCCCCGTACTGGATTTTGACGTTGTCCGATATGCCCAAATGACTTCGGGCAGGATTTCTCTCCATCTCCCTTTAGCATCGTTCAACCTCTTCTTTAAGTTTTGAATGATAGTTTTGTTTATTGATCGGCCTGCCCATTCCCACTGGGGTGGTATGGCGTCGACAATATCCTTCTTATCTTGTGGTCTTCGATGAATCTTGTTACTTTGCCGCCAACGAATTGTTTTCCGTTGTCACATACTATTTCGACGGTATCCCGAATCGGCATATGATATGATCCCAAATAAAGTCTATAACTTCTTTCTCTCTTATTTTCTCGAACGCCTGCGCTTCAACCCATTTAGAAAAATAGTCAGTCATAAGCAAAATGAATTTGGCTTTACCTGGGGTCGATGGCAGAGGGCCGACGATATCCATTCCCCATTTCATGAATGGCCATGGGGATAGGACTAAGTGGAGTTGCTCTCCGGGCTGGTGGATCATCGGTGCGAACCTTTGACATTTGTCACATTTACGAACAAATTCCTTCGCATCGTTGCCCATATCGATCCAATAATACCCTGCTCTGATTATTTTTCGGACTAATGTATCGGCTCTAGAGTGATTCTCACAAGTACCTTCATGCACTTCCCGTAGGACGTAATCGACATCCCCCGGACCCAAGCATACCGCCAACGGTCCATCAAACATTCTTCGATACAGCGTTCCGTCCGAAGCCAATGTTAATTGGGCATCTTTGGTCCGTAGGGTTCTGGAATCTTTAGGGTCCGATGGGACTTTTCCGCTTTTCAAGTATTCAATATACTTGTTTCTCCAATCCCAGGTTAAGCTTGTAGAATTTATTTAGGTGTGACCTTCTTCGATTACCGATCTCGAAAGTTGAACAACATTCCCCGAGCCCGTATCATCTACCTCGACCGACGACCCCAAATTCGCAAGCACATCGGCCTCATTATTCTGTTCCCGTGGTACATGCTGTAAAGTTCATTGTTTGAAATGGCGCAAAGTGATAAGTAGTTTATCTAAATACCTTTGTATTCTACCTTCTCGAACTTTGAAGGTTTTGTTTACTTAACTCACCACCAGCAAGGAGTCGCAATTGGCTTCAATGACTTCTGCTCCCAAGTTTCTAGCTAGCTCGAGACCTGCAATCATGGCTTCATACTCGGCCTCATTGTTAGTCAACCTGATAGTTTTAATAGATTGCCTAATAGTGCTACCCGTGGGTGGTTTCAAAACTATGCCCAGCCTGGACCCTTGCACGTTCAAAGCCCCGTCCATAAAAAGGATCCATACCCCTGATGATGTACCTGATTTCAACAGTTCTTTTTCGACTTCGGGTATGAGGGTTGGTGTGGAATCGGCCACGAAGTCTGCTAAAATTTGAGACTTGATGGCCGTGCGGGGTTGATATTCGATATCGTACTCACTGAGTTCGACGGCCCATTTGGCCAATCGGCCTGATAACTCGGGTTTGTGCAAACTATTATAAAGCGGGTAAGTGGACAACACACATATGGGATGACATTGAAAGTACGGCCTTAACTTTCTTGAGGTACTTATCAGTGCAAGTGCCAATTTTTCTAGGAGCGGATATCTAGTTTCCGCCTCTCCTAAGGTTTGACTCGTATAATAAACGGGGAATTGTGTACCTTGCTCTTCTCGAACTAGGACACCGTTTACGGCAACTTCCGATACTTCCAAGTACAAACAAAGTTTCTCGTCTGCTTTTGGAGTGTGAAGCAGTGGTGGGCTTGATAGATATCGCTTTAGTTCTTCTAATGCTTGTTGGCACTCCGGGGTCCAAGAAAAATCGTTCTTCTTTTTGAGTAGAGAGAAAAATTTATGACTTCGATCAGATGATCTTGAGATGAACCGACTTAAGACAGCAATCCGACCCGTTAGCCTTTGTACGACCTTTACGCTGTCCACAACGATGATGTCTTCGATGGCCTTGATTTTATCGGGGTTAATGTCTATTCCCCGATGTGACACGATGAAGCTGAGGAACTTGCCCGAACCGACCTCGAAAGCACATTTCTCGGGGTTGAGCTTCACGTTATATTTCCTTAAAATCTCGAACATTTCCTACAAATGAGTTAAATGGTCCTCTGCGCACAGGGACTTAACTAACATGTCATTAATATAAACTTCCATTGATTTTCCTATTTGTTCTTCGAACATTTTATTACTAGGCGTTGTTAAGTAGCCCCTGCGGTTTTTAGCCCGAAGGGCATCACATTATAACAATACGCTCCATATTTGGTGACAAATTTCATCTGGATTTGATTATACCCGGAATAGGCATCGAGAAAAGTGAGGATCTCGTGGCTGGACGTGGCATCCATCATGCGATCGATATTGGGCAGCGGAAAGGAATCTTTGGGGCATGCTTTGTTGAAATCCTTACAGTCCACGCACATTCTAAGTTTGTTCCCTTTTTTATGGACTGCAACTATGTTGGCTAGCCATTCGGGATATTTCACCTCCCGAATGGACCCTACTTTGAGAAGCTTGGTTACCTCGTCCTTTATGACTGCGTGCTTTTTATCGGACTCAGGTCTTATCTTTTGCTTCACCGGTCTGAAATTGGGGTCCAAACTTAGATGATGCGTCGTTATGTCCGGCGGGATCCCTATTATATCTAAATAGGACCAGGCAAAACAATCAATGTTATCGATAAGAAATTGAACGAGTTTCTTCCTGAGTTCAGGTCTCAACCCCGTTCCTAAGTATACCTTTCGCTCGGGCCAGTGCTCGATTAATATGACTTGCTCTAGCTCCTTGATCATCGATTTTATGGCGTCGGAGTCATCTGGAATCATGAAAGATCGAGGGACCCTTTGATCACCATCCTCTTCAATTTTCTGGTTGTCTGGCTGGGTTGAAGCCGATGTCTGTGATTGCTATTTGGTGTCCCGTTCTCCTTTCGGGCCTGATCTTTTTATCGTCGAAAGTGAGGACACTGGTTTAGCTTCATCGACGGCGAACATTTCTTTCACAGCTGGTTGTTCTCCGTACACCGTTTTGACACCTCCCGACATCGAGAATTTGAGTACCTGGTGTAGGGTCGAAGGCACAACTCTCATGTTGTGGATCCATGGACTTCCAAAAAGGGCGTTATATCTCATATCGCCTTCGATCATGTGAAACTTTGTTTCCTGGATGGTTCTGGCCACGTTTATTGGTAGGATTATCTCACCTTTGGTGGTTTCGCATGCCATATTCAACCCGTTTAGGACCATAGTTGCGGGTACGATCTGATCCTGTAGGCCGAGCTGCTCCACTACCTTCAATCGAATGATGTTGGCCGATCTACCTAGATCGATTAACACAAACTCAATTTTAGTTTTATTCATGAGCACGAATATTACCAGTGCGTCGTTGTGAGGTTGGATGACCCCCTCTGCATTTTCATCATCAAAGGACAGAGTCCCCATGGGTGCGTAATCTTGAGTCCGAGATCGCTTTTCCCTCACCATCGATGTTTTAGTGCGTTTAAGTATTGGTCCCTGAGGGGTATCGATGTCGCCGATGATCATGTGGATGACGTGCTGCAGTTCTTCTTGCTCATTTTGCTTGCTGAAATCCCTACTTCTAAAATGGCTCTTTGCCCTATCACTCAGAAACTCCCGAAGGTGCTCTTTGTTAAATAAGCGAGCTATTTCCTCTCTTAGTTGCTTGCAATCTTCCGTTCTGTAGCCATGGGTACCATGATATTCACACGTTTGATTGGGATTTCTTGGGGCAGGATCGGTCTGCATTGGTCGAGGCCATTTAGTGTCTTTGATGCATCCGATGGCCGACACGAGAGCGGATGCACCAACGCTGAAGTTATATTCTGATAATCGAGGTGCTTCTATAGGATCGGCATATTTATCGAAGCCGCTATTACTCATAAGCCCCTAAGAATTTTGTCCTCGATCAATCCTTCGATTGTTCCGAACTGCGTTGTGTACTAAACCGTTGTTCACCCGATCTGTGACGTACGGTCGATATCGGTCTCTGTTCGACCTTTGTTCTCTGTTGATCTGCTTTTGATTTTTAATAACTGTCCTGTTCTGATGAACGGGTCCGTACGGGGCTCCCGATTGATCATCCTTGACCCTAATATTCGATTGATATCGGTTGTGCATATATGCCCAAGTTACCGCTGGATACTCAATCAAAATTTGTTTCAGCCGATGTGATACTGTCGAACTTAGCTCATTCAACCCTTGGGTGAAGGCTTGTACGGCCCAGTCGTCTGTGACCGGGGGTAATTCCATGCGTTCCATTTGAAATCGGGATACGAATTCCCTCAACATTTCATCCTGCCTTTGCTTTACTTTGAAAAGGTCTGATTTCCTCGTTGCAACCTTTATGGCACCAGCATGTGCCTTTACGAATGAATCTGCTAACATGGCAAAAGAATCGATGGAATTCGGCGGTAAATTGTGGTACCAGATCATAGCTCCTTTCGAGAGGGTCTCCCTGAACTTTTTCAACAGCACGGATTCGATCTCATCGTCTTTCAAATCGTTGCCTTTTATGGCACATGTGTAAGAGGTGACATATTCGTTAGGATTGGTCGTACCGTTATATTTGGGAATTTCGGGCATACGGAATGTTTTGGGGGTTGTCTTCGGTGCCGCACTCGACGGAAAAGGCTTTTGTATAAACTTTTTTGAATCAAGTCCCTTTATCATTGGTGGAGCTCCCGGGATTTGGTCGACCCTGGCATTGTACGTTTCCACCCTCTTGTCGTTGGCTTTGACTCGTTTTGTGAGTTTCTCGAGCAATTTAGTAACTCTGGGAGTAGTCCCCGATTCTTGCTCATTAGATTTCACTATGGCAGGCTCTGTTCTGGGGGTGACTTCTCGAAGTGGATTGGAAACCGGCCTGCTTTGTGCACGAGTTTGGCTCTGTAGCTGAGCTATAGCTACTTGTTGGGCTTGCAGCATCTCAAAGATCATACATAAGCTGGCCCCGATTTCCCCTGGGTTTTGGGTGTCTCGGGCTACGGATCGAGTACTACCCTGAATGCTTCTTTACGGTTCGGAACGCTGGTTCGCCTCCAAAGCTATTTGTGAATTGACATCTATTGGTATTTCGGCTCGAATTTCGGGTACTTCAATTCGAGCCTCGGGTGCTAAGTTGTTGGTTTCATCTTGAAGGCCGGCTTCGTAATCGATCGGTGAAGCCATTCGATCGGTGGTTATTCGTAGCTGACCCGAAATTCAAGATGTTTTCGGAAATAAGTGCAAAGCACAATGGCATGTTTTTTCAGATTTGTATCAAATGACCAATGTTATCCTTGGCCCCACGGTGGGTGCCAAACTGTTTACCCGAAAAATGGATAGAGTTGAATTTATACGCAGTTCCGAGGATATGTGGCGTAACTTGATACAAAATACAAGGATAAATAAAAATGTAAATGTAGATTGGAGAGAATGCAATCTAGATAAGGTTATCAAGAACAATGAACCTTAGGATTCGACAAATAGAATCAATCTAAGAAACTGAAAGAGCTATTCTTTACTGTAGAAGAATATAGTACTTTTCTTACAATGTAAGTCTCAGAAAACTTGTCCTACAGAAATGATAACCAAGCCCTTTTATAGTAGAGGGATTCGGCTCCAAGCATAATAAAATAAACATTCAGTGGGAGACCCATGATAAGTCATCTTTTCCATAATTTATGCCAAGATTCTCTCTAGTGAGATTGCAACGGCTTTTGTCTGCGAGCTCGATCTTGCTTAGAATCCTCGATTTTGGTTTGAGCTTGATTTTGGCTCGAACTTGTGATCTTGGTTCGAGCCCTCGAATTAATTCCAGGTCAATGTTGGTTGGTCTCTGGATTATCAGCACGATAGGTCTACCCTACATCAAGGTTCGATTCTTATTCGAGTTTGACTATGATATCGATCTCGACACGGACCGGCCTCCCCGGGTTCGAGGTTAGTTCGTCCTCCCCTTAGGGATCTTACTTCGATACATCACCCTTCGAACTCGATCAGACATGCCAAGGTTGAAATCTATTTCGACCGTATACAACAACCGTGTTTGTTTTCTCTCTTGGAAATTTTGCATTTATTTGAAATTCTAAGAAGCAACCAATTGTGATTCTATCCACTTGTGAAGCGGAGTATGTGGAAACTTCTTCTTGTGTTTGTCATGATATTTGGCTAAGGAGCTTGTTGGAAGAACTTCTCCTACCACAAGAAGACATAATTAAGATTTGTGTTGATAATAAATCGGCGATGGCATTGTCCAAGAATCCGATATTTTATTAAAGGAGCAAGCATATTGATAATAAGTATAATTTCATTAAAGATTTCATATCCAAGAACGAAGTGGTGCTTGAGTTCGTGAAATAGCAAGACCAAGTTGCGAATATTTTCACCAAGTCATTGAAGATAGACATATTTCATAAGCTAAGGATGGCTCTTGGAGTAATGAATCAAATCTAAGGTGGGAATGTTGGAATATTAAACTTGTTCACATTTTGTAGTTCATGAACTAATAGATAAAATGTATTAGGAGTACATGAATTGGTGAAATATTCTAGATTAGTCTAGTGAGTTCATTCATGTACTTTGCGATGTCTAGTCCATGCATCTATTTTGGGAACTCAAGCACACTATCTAGATACATGGTTCTATTTACCTATAAATACAGTCACGACCCAAAATCTAACTAGCCATGATGGCACCTAACCTCACCCGCTAGGTAAGCCAAATAACAACAATCCGATTCAATTAATAGTTAACTGACTCTAATACACTCCCCAAGGACTGGTAGTACAAATCATGAGCTTCTAAGATTAGAATTTACAAAGCTGGTGTGAAATAAAAATACGTCATCTTTCAGAAGTATACTTGAATAGATTAAAAATTCTAAAGCGACCATGAACAAGAGGCAACAATGAGTGGAACACAAGTACATCTTTAGATCCATCTCACGCCGTACGTGTGATGACCCAAAAGGGTCATTTTATATTTTAGAACTCGAATCTGCACTTTTAAGCCTTAAAAATCTCATTTGCCCTCCTCAATTTGCGTGCGCAGTCCGGGCAATTTTTTGGAAAGAGTTTATATTGAAAATTGATGAAAATAAGAATTGCTGCCTTAAAAGTTGATTTTAGTTGACTTCGATCAATAATTTTGGTAAACGGGCCCATATCCATGCTTTGACAGTCTCGGCAGGCCCGTATCGAATTATGGGACATGGGCGTATGCCTGAAATTGAATTCGGAGGTCCCTAGCTTGAATTATAAATTTTGGATGAAAATTAAAAGTCTGAAAATTATTTGTTTTTAAGAATTGATTGATAATTGACATTGTTAGTATCGGGTCCGTATTTTGGTTCCGGAGCCCGGTACAGGTTCATTATGATATTAAGATTTGTCTGTGAAATTTGGTGAGAAACATCGTTGATTTGACGTGATTCGGACGTCCAGTTGAGAAAATAGAATTTTAAAGTGTTCTTGAGAATTTTATTTGATTTGGTACAAAATTGGTAGTTCTAGGTATTATTTTGGCAATTTGATCGCGCGAGCAAGTTCGTATGATGGTTTTAGACTTGTGTGCATGCTTGGTTTGGATCCCTGAGGGCTCGGGTGAGTTTTGGATAGGCTACAGAGTGATTTGGACTTAAAAAAATAGCTTGTGTGCTTCAGTTGTGTTACAGGCCTCAGACCTTGCAAATGCGAGGTGAGGGTTGGCATTTGCGAACACTGTTTAAGTCGCATTTGCGAACTTCTCATCGCAAATGTGAAGAGAAGCTTGGCCAGCCTGTGTTCGCAATTGCGAACTTTTCTTCGCATTTGCGAAGGGAGTCTGGGAGTGGTATGGATCGCAAATGCGATCTTTTGTCCTCATTTGCGAGGTCAGTGATCATAATTGCGATACTTTCCTTGCATTTGCGAAGGGCAACAGGATTGTGAAGGCTTCGCAATTGCGATAGCCCCTTCGCAATTGCGAGCTTCGCATTTGCGAGGCAAATGCGACATCAGCAGCTGAACAAAATGACTTTTGGACGGGAATTTTCATTCATTTCCAAGTTTTCAAGACCTAAAACACAAGAGGCGATTTTCCAAAGACCATCTCTTCGCCAAATCATAGGTAAGTTATTCTAAATTGGTTTCTTTCAATCTTTCTCTACATTTTACAAGATTTCAACCAAAAATCTAAGGTTTTCATGGTAGAATTAGGGGTTTTGGGTAGAAAGTAGGGATTTCGAAAATTTGGGGATTTAGACCTCAATTTGAGGTCGGATTCCAAAACCAATTATATATTCAGGCTCGGGGTAAATGGGTAAATGGATTTTGGTCCGAACCTCGAGTTTTGACCAAGCGGGATCGGAGTCGATTTTTGACTTTTTTGAGGATAATTTGGGAAGTCTAAATTTATGCAATGTAATTGATTCCTTTAGCAAAATTTGATATTATTGAGTCATTTTTGAATAGATACGAGTGGTTTGGAGGTGAATTTTATAGGAAAAGTTGTGATTGAGAATTAAGTGGCCTTCGGAGTAAGGTAAGTGTTGTGTCTAACCCTGACTTGAGGAAATTAGGAACCTTAGATTACTGGCTAAGTGAAATTCATGTGAGCGGCGTATATGTTAGGTGACGAGTACTTATGCACCGCCAATTTACCTGTTTTCTATGTTTCTCAGTTTTTCTTATATTGTCTCATTCCTATGCCTAATTGCAATGTGTTATATTAGTTTTGTTCAATTTATCGTTCTTATCATGTTTACGGATCTTCTGGTGATAATTGAGTTTTTATTTCAAAGTTGAGATTGATGTTATAGAACCAAATGTTGAGGTAAGATTTGTACTTGCTATTCTATCTCCCCGTTGATATTTATGCATTGCATTATGGTAAGGGAGAGTGTTAATGCACGAAGGGTGATGCCGTGCCATATTGTGAGTGTTAATGCACGAAGGGTGATTCCATGCCATATTGTGAGTGTTAATGCACGAAGGGTGATGCCGTGCCATACTGTGAGTATTAATGCACGAAGGGTGATGCCGTGCCATGATATGAGAGTTAATGCACGAAAGGTGATGCCATGCCGTTTCTATTAATTTTATGATGAGATTGAGAGTAGAAGCACGAAGGGTGATGCCGTGCATATTTCCTTACTGTATTCACTAGTCCTATTGATTCATGGTATATTGACTGCTCCGGTGATCATTCTGTTGTAGTCCTTTATCTTGTATTCCCCTCAGTATGTTCCCCTCCTGACATTTCTTGTTTATTTCTTCATTTCTATTATGTGTATATACACTGTTAAATTGTACAGGTTAATTTGTAGGTGCCTTGCCTTAGCCTCGTCACTACTTCGTCGAGGTTAGGCTCGACACCTACCAGTACATGGGCTCGGTTGTACTGATACTGTACTCTGCACTTTCTGTGCAGATTTTGATACCGGCTAGGGTTGATCGAGATTCTGCCATTGGTCCGGTGTCCAGAGACTCAAGGTAGATCTGTCGGCATTCACAGACCTTGAAGTCCCCGTCTATCTTTTCTGTTCTACTGTTTCTTTCATTCAGACAGTTGTATTTCTTTCTGACTATTACTTGTAGTAAATTCTAGAATGCTCGTAAATTGTGACTTCAGATCCGGGTGGTAGTAATTAATACAATTTTATGATATTCCGCACTTAGTATATTTTATCTTAGTTAATTATTGTTAATTACTGAATGGGAATAAGGAATTGGTTAATGATTCTCTAACGTTGGCTTGCCTAGCAAGTGAAATGTTAGGCGCTATCACGGTCCCGTCAGTGGGAAATTTTGGGTCGTGACAGTTGGTATCAGAGCCCTAGGTTACCTAGGTCTCACGATTCACTAGTAAGCTTAGTAGAGTCTAGAGGATCGGTACGGAGACGTCTGTGCTTATCTTCCAGAGGCTATGAAGTTTAGGAACAAGTTTCACTTTTTTTCTTCTCTGTCGTGCAATTTTGCTTTCTTAATGCTGATTGAACTCTTCTACTCTTATTCTCTCATAGATGGCGAGAACACGTACCACTTCCTCAGTTGAGCAACAACCAGAGCCTCCAGTGACAGCTCCTACACAGGGCAGAGGTCGAGGCATTGACAGGGCTCAGCCTAGGGACCAAGCAGTGGAGCCTCAGATAGAGCTTAACGAGGAGGTTTCAGCCTAGACTGTTCCTGCCGGACCAGCTCACGTTCCGGAGGGGTTCATTGCTACCCCAGTACTTCAGGATGCTTTGGTCCGTTTGGTGGGCTTTATGGAGAGTGTGGCCTAGACTGGCGCATTTCCCATGGCAGCAACAGTCTCTCAGGCTGGAGGAGGAGCCCAAACTCCTACCATTCCCGCTTCGGAGCAGATAGCTCCCCAGTATCAGGCTCTAGCAGCTTAGCCAGTCGGATTAGTTCAGCCGGTTATTGCGGCACAGGTCGGAAATGGGCCAGCCATGTCTTTTGAGGCTTTATGGAGATTGGACAAGTTTACCAAGCTCTTTCTTGTTCACTTCAGTGGTGCTCATTCAAAGGACCCCCATGAGTATCTTGACATCTGTCATGAGGTTGTACGAAACATGGGTATAGTGGAGACCAATGGGGTCGATTTTGCTGCATTTCAGATGACTGGTTCCGCCAAGAAATGGTGGAGAGATTACTTGTTGACCAGACCAGCTGGGTCGCCTGCTCTTACTTGGGACCAGTTCTCTCAGCTCTTCATAGAAAAGTTTCTGCCTATCACATTGAGAAAGGAGCGTCGCCGTCAGTTTGAGCGTCTCCAGTAGGGTAGCATGACTATTACTCATTATGAGACCCGTTTTGTGGATTTGTCCCGTCATGACATTCTTCTTCTTCCCACCGAGAGAGAGAGAGAGGGCGAGGAGGTTTATTGATGGACTTGCTCAGCCTATCAAATTGCAGA
>AWOL01S0013206.1:59275-91036 GCA_000715115.1 Nicotiana otophora | reverse complement strand
AGGTACTGTTTCAGTTTGCAGTAGAGATGCTTCAGTTCTATTTGATCCGGGGTCTACTTACTCCTATGTGTCATCCTATTTTGCTTCCTATTTGGTCGGGCCCCGTTATTCTTTGAATGCTCCTGTGTATGTGTCCACACCAGTGTGAGATGATATTGNTGCTCTTACTTGGGACCAGTTCTCTCAGCTCTTCATAGAAAAGTTTCTGCCTATCACATTGAGAAAGGAGCGTCGCCGTCAGTTTGAGCGTCTCCAGTAGGGTAGCATGACTATTACTCATTATGAGACCCGTTTTGTGGATTTGTCCCGTCATGACATTCTTCTTCTTCCCACCGAGAGAGAGAGAGAGGGCGAGGAGGTTTATTGATGGACTTGCTCAGCCTATCAAATTGCAGATTGCTAAGGAGGCTGGGAGTGAGATTTCTTTTGAGGCGGCTGCTAATGTCGCCAGACGGGTCAAAATGGTTCATACTGAGGGAGATCAGGGGTCTGACAAGAGGTCTCATCATTTCAGTGAGTTTAACGGTGCCTCACCTAGAGGCAGGAGTACTTGTGGTAGAGGACATCCCCCCAGTCCGTTTCATTCAACGCTACAGGCATCCCACGGTGCCTCAAGTGGTCATGGCCCTCTGATGCATTATTCTGACCAGCTAGCCTACAGTGCACCACCAGCTCCTATTAGTGCACCTCCACTCCAGAGTTATCAGGGTGGTTATTCAGGTCGACAGGGTCAGTTTCAGGGTCATCAGTCACAGCAGCAGATGTTATGTTATACTTATGGTGATCTGAGGCACATTGCTAGATTTTGCCATCGGGCGACGGGCAGCTCACAACATCAGAGTTCTCGTGCCATAGTTCCGGCACTAGTTGCTGCACCACCTACTCAGCCAGCCAGAGATAGGGGTCAGGCAGCCAGAGGTAGGGGCCAGACAATTATAGGTGGAGGTCAGGCCGTTAGAGGTGGAGACCAGCCAGCTAGAGGCCGTCCCAAGGACGTAGTTCAGGGTGGTGGGGCCCAGCCCCGGTGTTATGCTTTTCCAGCCAGGCCTGAGGCTGAGTCATCTGACGCTGTTATCATAGGTACTGTTTCAGTTTGCAGTAGAGATGCTTCAGTTCTATTTGATCCGGGGTCTACTTACTCCTATGTGTCATCCTATTTTGCTTCCTATTTGGTCGGGCCCCGTTATTCTTTGAATGCTCCTGTGTATGTGTCCACACCAGTGTGAGATGATATTGTTGTAGATCGTGTTTATCGTTCGTGTGTGGTCACCATTTGGAGTCTTGAGACTCGTGTAGATCTCCTACTTCTTGACATAATTGATTTTGATGTCATACTGGGTATGGACTGGCTGTCACCTTATCACGCTATATTATATTGTCACGCCAAGACGGTGACCTTAGCCTTGTAGGGGTTGCCTAGATTAGAGTAGAGAGGGAATCTTGGCCATTCTTCCAGCAGGGTTATCTCTTATGTGAAGGCTCGACATATGGTCGAGAAAGGGTGCCTAACGTTTTTGTCTTATGTCCGCAATTCTAGTGCGGAGGTTCCTTCCATAGATTCGGTTCCAGTTGTTCGTGAGTTTCCATAGGTGTTTCCTGTAGATCTACCGAGGATGCCACCCGACTGGGATATTGATTTCTGCATTGATTTGGCTCCGGGCACTCAGCCTATTTCCATTCTGCCATATCGCATGGCCCTGCCAGAGTTGAAAGAATTGAAGGAGCAGTTATAAGATTTGCTTGATAAGGGCTTCATTAGACCTAGTGTCTCGCCCTAGGGTGCACCGGTGTTGTTTGTGAAGAATAAAGATGGACCAATGAGGGTGTGTATAGATTATCGGTAGTTGAACAAAGTCACCATCAAGAACAAATATCCTTTGCCGAGGATTGATGATTTATTTGATCAGCTTCAGGGTGCCAAGGTGTTTTCAAAGATTGATTTGAGAGATGGCTACCATTAATTGAGGATTAGGGCATATGATGTTCCTAAGACAACGTTTCAGACTCGGTATGGGCATTATGAGTTCCTAGTGATGCCATTTGGGCTGACAAATGCCCCAACAACATTTATGGATTTGATGAATCAGGTGTTCAAGCCTTATTTGGACTCTTTCATGGTTGTATTTATTGATGATATCTTGATCTACTCCCGTAGTCGAGAGGAGCATGAGCAGCACCTTCAGATCGTTATTCAGACATTGAAAGATAGCCAGTTACATGCTAAGTTCTCAAAATGCGAGTTTTGGTTGAGTTCAGTTGCTTTCTTGGGTCACGTTGTATCATCAGAGTGTATTCAGGTGGATCCTAAGAAGATTGAGGCAGTCCAGAACTGGCCTAGACCCATATCAGCTACAGATATCTGTAGTTTTTGGAGTTTGGAGGGCTATTATCGTCGATTTGTGGAGGGGTTTTCATCCATAGCAACCCCGTTGACCAAATTGACCCAGAAGGGTGCCCCGTTCAGGTGGTTAGACGAGTGTGAAGCGAGCTTTCAGAATCTCAAGACAGCTTTGACTACGGCACCGGTATTGGTGTTACCCACAGGTTCAGGATCTTATACAGTATATTATGACGCATCTCGCATTGGTTTGGGTGCGGTATTGATGCAGGGTGGTAAGGTTATTACGTATGCTTCATGGCAGCTGGAGGTTCACGAGAAGAATTACCCTGTTCATGATCTAGAGCTGGCAGCCATTGTTCACGCGCTGAAGATTTGGAGGCACTAACTTTATGGCGTGCCATGTGAGGTATTCGCTGATCATCAGAGCTTACAGTATTTGTTCAAGTAGAAGGAACTCAATTTGAGGTAGAGGAGGTGGCTGGAGCTATTGAAATACTATGATATCACCATATTGTATCATCCCGAGAAGGCCAATGTGGTGGCCGATGCTTTAAGTAGAAAGTCAGTCAATATGGGTAGCCTTGCATAAATTCCAGTTGGTGAGAGACCTCTTGCATTGGATGTTCAGGCCTTGGCCAACCAGTTCGTGAGGTTAGATGTTTCTGAGACCAGCAGTGTTCTAGCTTGTACAGTTGCTCGGTCTTCTTTATTTGAGCGTATAAGAGATCGGCAGGATGACGATCCTTATTTAGTTGTCCTTAGATACACAGTGCGGCACGGTGGTGCCAAGCAGGTTATTGTTGGAGATGACAGAGTTTTAAGGATGCTGGGTCGTATCTGTGTGCCTAATATGGATGGACTTCGTGAGTTGATCCTTGAGGAGTCCCACAGTTCCAAGTATTCTATTCATCCGGGCACCGCCAAGATGTACCAGGATCTGCGGCAACATTATTGGTGGAGGAGGATGAAGAAAGATATAGTTGCTTACGTAGCTTGGTGCCTAAATTGTCAGCAGGTAAAATATGAGCATCAGAGACCAGGTGGTTTGCTTCAGCAGATGGAGATTCCTGAGTAGAAGTGGGACCGTATCACTATTGACTTTATTTTTGGACTCCCACGGACTCAGAGGAAGTTCGACGCTGTATGGGTTATTGTGGATAGGCTGACTAAGTCAACGCACTTCATTCTTGTGGCAGTTACCTATTCCTCGGAGCGGTTAGCAGAGATTTATATTCGTGAGATTGTCCGTCTTCACAGTATGCCCGTGTCCATTATATCTGACCAAGGTACGCAGTTTACCTCACAATTATGGAGGGCTGTACAGCGTGAGTTAGGCACACGGGTGGAGTTGAGTACAACATTTCATCCCCAGACAGGCGGACAGTCAGAGCGCACTATTCAAATATTGGAAGATATGCTCCGCGCTTGTGTTATAGACTTTGGAGGTTTTTGAGATCATTTCTTGCCACTTGCGGAGTTTGCTTATAATAATAGCTACCAGTCGAGCATTCAGATGGCTCCATATGAGGCATTATATGGAAGGCGATGCCGATCGCCAATTGGTTGGTTTGAACCAGGAGAGGCTCGGTTGTTGGGTACCGATTTGGTACATGATGCCTTGGATAAGGTCAAGATTATTCAGGATCGACTTCGCACAGCTCAGTCTAGGCAAAAGATTTATGTCGACCATAAAGTTTGTGATATTGCATTCATGGTTGGAGAAAGAATATTGCTCCGGGTTTCACCTATGAAAGGTGTAATGAGGTTCGGAAAGAAGGGCAAGTTGAGCCCTAGGTATATCAGACCTTTTGAAATTCTTGAAAGGGTGGGTGAAGTAGCCTACAAGCTTGCATTACCACCTAGTTTATCAGCAGTTCATCCGGTGTTCCATGTGTCTATGCTCCGAAAATATCATGGTGACCCATCCCATGTGTTAGATTTCAGCTCTGTCCAATTGGACAAGGATTTGACTTACGAGGAGGAGCCGATGGCTATTCTAGCCCGGCAGGTTCTCCAGTTACTGTCAAAGAGTTACCCTTCAATTAGAGTGCAGTGGAAAGGTCAGCCTATTGAGGCATCTACTTAGGAGTCCGAATCCGATATGCGGAGTAGATATCCCCACCTTTTCACCAGCCCAGGTACTTTTCTATGTCCGTTCGAAGACGAACGGTTGTTTTAGAGGTGGATATTGTGATGACCCAAAAGGGTCATCTTATGTTTTAGAACTCGAATCTGTGCTCATAAGCCTTAAAAATCTCATTTTTATCCTCCTCGATTTGCGTGCGTAGTCCGGGCAGGTTTTCGGAAAGATTTTATGTTGAGAATTGATGAAAATAAGAATTTTTGCCTTAAAAGTTAATTTTAGTTGACTTCGGTCAACATTTTTGGTAAACGGGCCCGTATCCATGCTTTGACAGTCTCGGTAGGTCCGTATCAAATTATGGGACCTGGGCGTATGCCTGAAATTAAATTCGGAGGTCCCTAGCTTGAATTATGAATTTTTGATGAAAATTATTTGTTTTTAAGAATTGATTGATAATTGGCATTGTTAGTATCGGGTCCGTATTTTGGTTCCTGTTCC
The DNA here is from genome assembly GCA_000715115.1 of Nicotiana otophora. Taxonomy (NCBI): domain Eukaryota; kingdom Viridiplantae; phylum Streptophyta; class Magnoliopsida; order Solanales; family Solanaceae; genus Nicotiana; species Nicotiana otophora. The sequence goes on along the minus strand of AWOL01S0013206.1, from coordinate 86,114 downwards.
CGGTACAGGTTCATTATGATATTTAAGACTTGTCTGTGAAATTTGTTGAGAAACAGAGTTGATTTGACGTGATTCGGACGTCCAGTTGAGAAAATAGAAATTTTAAAGTGTTCTTGAGAATTTCATTTGATTTGGTACTAAATTCATAGTTCTAAGTGTTATTTGGCAATTTGATCGCGCGAGCAAGTTCGTATAATATTTTTAGACTTGTGTGCATGTTTGGTTTGGAGCACCGAGGGCTCGGGGTGAGTTTTGGATAGGCTACAAAGTGATTTGGACATAAACAAATTGCTGGTGTGCTTCAGCTGTGTTGCAAGCCTCAGACCTCGCAAATGTGAGGTCAGGGTTGGCATTTGCGATCACTGTTGAAGTCGCATATGCGAACTTCTCATCGCAAATGTGAAGAGAAGCTGGGCCAGCCTGTGTTCGCAATTGCGAACTTTTCTTCGCATTTGCGAAGCAAGTCTGCGAGGGGTATGGAATTCAAATGCGATCTTTTGTTCACATTTGCGAGGTCAGTGATCGCAATTGAGACACTGTCCTTGCATTTGTGAAGGGCAGCAGGATTGTGATGGCCTTGTAATTGCGATAGCCCCTTCGCAATTGCGAGCTTCGTATTTGCGAAGCTCAGCTCGCAAATACGACGTCTGCAGCTGAACAAAATGACTTTTGGATGGGAATTTTCATCCATTTCCCAAGTTTTCAAAACCTAAAACACAAGAGGCGATTTTCCAAAGACCATCACTTCGCCAAATCATAGGTAAGTGATTCTAAACTGGTTTTCAGTCTTTCACTGCATTTTACAAGATTTCAACTAAAAATCTAAGGTTTTAGTGGTTGAATTAGGGGTTTTGGTTAGAAACTAGGGATTTCGGAGTCATTTGTGAATAGATACGAGTGGTTTGGAGGTGGATTCCAAAGGAAAAGTTGTGATTTAGAATTAAGTGGCCTTCGGAGCAAGGTAAGTGTTGTGTCTAACCCTGACTTAAGGGAATTAGGAACCTCAGATTACTTGCTAAGTGAAATTCATATGAGCGGCGTATATGTGAGGTGACGAGTACTTATGCGCCGCCAATTTACCTGTTTTCAATGTTTCTCAGTTTTTCTTATATTGTCCTATTCCTATGACTAATTGCGATGTGTTATACTAGTGTTGTTCAATTTATCGTTCTTATCATGTTTACGGATCTTCTGGTGATAATTGAGTTTTTATTTCAAAGTTGAGATTGATGTTATGGAACAAAATGTTGAGGTAAGGTTTGTAATACCGGGTCGGGTTGGTCGAGATTCTACCATTGGTCCGCTGTCCGGAGACTCAAGGTAGATCTGTCGCCGTTCACAGACCTTGAAGTCCCCTTCTATCGTTTCTATTCTACTGTTTCTTTCATTCAGATAGTTGTATTTCTTTCTGACTATTACTTGTAGTAAATACTAGAATGCTCGTGTATTGTGACTCCAGATCCGGGTGGTAATAATTAATACAGTTTTATGATATTCCGCACTTAATATATTTTATCTTAATTAATTATTGTTAACTACTGAATGGGAATAAGTAATTGGTTAATGATTCTCTAACGTTGGCTTGCTTAGCAAGTGAAATGTTAGGCGCCATCACGGTCCCGTCGGTGGGAAATTTCGGGTCGTGACAGTACGCAGCTACATCAGTGTCAGAAATCTGCATGCAAGGTGCAGAAGTGTAGTATGAGTACAACCGACCCCATGTACTCAATATGTAACAAGACTAACCTTTGGGCTGAAAGTAGTGACGAGCTCAACAGGTACAGTCCACTATAGAAATAATAATACAGAAATGTAGGCATGTTTTCAAATTCAACAGTTAAACTTAGTACAAGTAAAATAGATCAATTCTGAATGATACGAGGAATGTGACATCTCTTTATTTACATGCCAATGTACATGCTGTATGTGATGCAACTCAGTGGAAACCTCATGTACTTATACTCTCAAAATAATTAATCACTCAATACTGTATATGGCCAATCCAGCCCAAGGAAGATCCATCCTACACACACACACATATATATATATATATACACACACACACACACACACACATATATCAACTGACAGACAGTCACTCAGTACTGTATAAGGCCAATCCAACCCAGGGGAAGATCCATCCCCAAATATAAATGATTCGGACAAGATCCATGTCCAGGGAAGATCTATCCCTCAATATAAATGATTCGGACAAGATCCATGTCTAGGGAAGATCCATCTCTCAATATAAATGATTCGAACAAGATCCATGCCCAGGGAAGATCCATCCCTCAATATAAAATCAACCGCGCTCAGTGTGGGGCGTGTAGACTCCGGAAGGGCTCCTTCAGCCCAAGCGCTATAATAGCCCGATCCCATAAATATCACTCAAAATCTCCAGTCTCTCTGGATCTCAATGACATGAAAATCAACCCGACTTGATGATATGATGTATCAATGAATGACAACAGAGACTGAGATATGATATGCAAATGATAGATGTGACTGAGTACATAATTGTAAATTTAAACAAGTAATACAATACCAATAAGACCTCTGTGGGTCCCAAAATATCGGCACGTAGCCTAAACATGATCTTTAACAGGAGTCTCAGCTCAATTGCTCTAACACGTGGAAGATATGTGGATAATGACAAGATTATTTGATTATGCAACTCCCACAGAATCAATTAAGTCACAATTTCTATGGTGCACGCCCACACACCCGTCACTTCCAAACAATTCATATAACACGAAATTCAGGGACTCATACCTTCAGAACCAAGTTTAAAAGTGTTACTTACCTCAAACAACCCAAAGCCAATGTCGATCACAATAAAGAATACTCCGAAAATTCAATTCCGCGCGTATCAACCTCCAACGCCTTCCTATCTCCTCCATTCAAGCCTCCGTATCTATTCAAATAGCGTACAAATTAATCACAATGTACTCCAATGCTTATAATTTAACAATTTATAAGAATTTCCAACTCCGCTTGAAAATTTGACATTTGGGCCCACGTCTCGAAACCCGACGAAACTCACAAAATTTGACAACCCATTCAACCACGAGTCCAACCATACCAAAATTACTCAAATTCGACCACAACTCGGCCTTCAAATCCTCAATTTTCTACCATTTTCAACCTAAAACACTAATTTGTTAATAAAAAGAACAATAGATTCATATAATTTAACCACAATTTAGTTAAGAACTCTTACCCCGATGTTTTACTTGAAAATCTCCCGACAATTGCCTCTCCCCGAGCTCCAAGTCGTCAAAAATGGAAAATGAGATGAACTTAAGTTCTGCTGCCCAGTCATTTACCCTATGTGATCGCGGAAAATTCTTCGCGATCGTGAAGTACAAAATTTTCCAGCACATTTTTACTCTATGTGATCACGGCCATTCCCCCGCGATCGTGATGCATAAATTTCCAACAGCCTTGTCCAACTCTTCCGGATAGCCTCTAGTATAATGGTCATAAGTTTTTGTACAAAACTACAAATGATAAATAGTTTAAATTTTTGAAAACTAGACACCAAGGGCTACAAATTTTATTTTTGGATCATCTCCAAATTCCTTATAGATTGCGAGATATAAGCTTCCAAAATCGAGTCAGTGCAATAAAGATTATATTCTATGCGATCGCGTGAAGGCTTTCGCAATCACAATGCACAGTTCCATTTTTCCTATTTTCTCTTCGCTATCACGGCCACGTCCACGCTATCGCACTGTACACCCCTGTAGCCAGAAACCAACAACTAAAAATGGCCTAGAAATGGTCTGAAACCACCCCGAAACTCACCCCAGCCCCTCGGGACCCCGTCCGAACATACCAACAAGTCTCAAAACATATTATAGACCTACTCAAGGCCTCAAATCACATATAACAACATCAAAACGACGGATCACACCTCAATTCAAACTTAATGAGCTTTAAATCTTTCAACTTCCAAATCTCGCGCCGAAACATATCAAATCAATTCCAAATGAACTCAAATTTTGCGTACAAGTCATAAATGACATAATGAAGCTACTGAAATTACTAGAATCACAATCCGGACACGATATCATAAAAGTCAACTTTCGATCAAACTTTCAAACTTCCAATTTCTTACTTTCGCCATTTCAAGCCGAATTCAACTACGGACTTCAAAATAAATATCCAGCTAATACTCCTAAGTCCGAATTTACCATACGGAGCTAATGGAACCATCCAAAATCCATTCCGGAGTCATTTGTACAAAAGTCAAACTCCGGTCAACCCTTTTCATTTAAGCTTCCAACATGAAATTCATTCTTTCGAACTAATCCCGAAACACCTAAGAATCAAAACCGACGTTTCACACACGTCATAATAAATCATATGAAGATTTTCAAGACTTTAAATAGTTGAAATAAGCGTAAATGTTCAAAACGACAAGTTGGGTCGTTACAATACCCATGTATGCTAGTCATTTTGTTTAAGCCAAAAAAAGCAGTGAAATATCAACTCTTTCTTCACTTCTCTTCTAATGAGCTTTTGAGTATTTGTTTTTGTTGTCTCTCTCTCCCAAAAGTTTAACACAAAATTACCCACTTTTTAGCAATCTGCTCAAAGAACTCCCTTAATAACATGAAAACTAAAAATGATTTTTACATGTAGTTCCATAAAATCAAAAAGGATGACGATATGAAACTAAAGATCAGATCAACTGGCCAAAAAATTGTGAAGACCCAAAATCCCACCTGTCGTGATGGAGCCTATCTCCATACTAGGCAATCCGACAATTTCAATAAACTCTCATATCTTTTATGTTTAAAAACAAAGTGATTATATTCAGCGGAAGAAAATTCACAAATACATATATAAACACTCCCAAAACCCGGTGTCACTGAGTACATGAGCATCTAAATGAATACAAATTCTGACTGGTAAAAATCACTGTCTAAAATATAGAACAGTACAATAACAAAACATGAAGGGAATCAAGTCTGCGGTCTTCAAGCAACTACCTTGATAGTCTCCAATGGAAAGAACTCCGAATTCTAACAACCGTCGTATCCAGGAGCACCTGGATCTGCACACGAGGAGCAGAGTGTAGTATGAGTACAACTAACTCAATACGTAACAAGACTAATCTCTGGGCTGAAAGAAATGATGAGCTCCGCAGGTACAGTCCAGTATAAAAATAATGGTACAGAAATGCAGGCATGATTTTAAATTTAACAGTTAAACTCAGAACAAATGAAATAGATCAATACTGCATGATATGAGAAATATCACATCTCAGTAAAAAGGGCCTCATGTAAATACTGGTCATAAATATCCGGTCACTCGGTACTGTTTATGCCCAATCCAGCCCAAGGTGTTCCAACCCGTATATAAATATACATCGACTAACAGTCAGTCACCTAGTACCGTATACTGCCAATCCAGCCCTGGGATAATTTTATCCCCAAATATGACTGATACGGACAAGATCCATGTCCAGGTAAACTCATTATAATTCAAATAAGTAAGGCAAGTCCATGCCCTGGGAAATCCATCCCGAATATATATATAATCATCATAAGTAAGGCAAGTCCATACCCTGGGAAGTCCATCCCGAATATATATAATCATCTACGCTCACTGGGGTGTACAGACTCCGGAAGGGCTCTTTCAGCCCAAGCGTAATAAAAAGCTAATATGACCTACTGCAGGCGGGCAGTCCCGATCCGTATAATAACAAAGCCTATAAGGCTTGTTGAAGGCGGGCATCCCCGATCTATAAATTAGTAAAGTCAATAAGGCCTGCTGTAAGCGGGCAGTCCCGATCCAGAACAATAATAATGTGTAAAGCCATTCTGGCCTGCTGCAGGAGGGTAGCCCCGATCCATTTAATAATAACACATATAAAGCCAATATGGCCTGCTGCGGCGCGTAGCTCGATCCCATAAATATCCTCACAATGGACGAATATGACTGAGTGTGAATTTGTAAAACAATTAATTCAATAGAAATACGACCCCATGGGTCCCAAAATATCGGAACGTAGCCTACACATGATTTTTAATAAAAGCCTCGGCTCAATTTCTCTACCTGTTTAGACAATAACATGATTCTGTGATCTTTACAACTGCACAGGATTTATTCAAGACACAATTTATATGGTGCACGTCCACATGCTCGTCACCTATCGTGAGTGTCACCTCCAAACAATTTATATCATACCAAATTCGGAGATTCATACCCTCAGAACCAAGTTAGAAGTGTTACTTACCTCAAACCATATAATTCTTTACTCCGATATGCCTTTGCCTTATGAGTTGGCCTCCAAACGCCTCGAATCTAGCCACAAATAATTCGATACAGTCAATGAAATTTTATTGGAATTAGTTCCATAAGAAAAAGCTAATTCTTCATAAAAATTCGAAATTTAGCTCAAAATTCGCCTGTGTGGCCCATGTCTCGGAATCCAATAAAACTCATAAAATCCGAACCCCTATTCAACCACGAATCCAACCAAATCAAAATTACTCAACTTCGACCACAACTCGACCTTCAAATCCTCAATTAAAGTCTCTAAACTTTTCTACTATTATCAACCCAAGACACTAATTAGATGATAAATTCAACGATATAATCATGGGATTTAACGAAAACCAAGTAAGGAACATTTACCCCAATCAACTCCGCGAAAATCCCTTCAAGAATCGCCCAAATCCGTAATCTCTAGCTCAAAATATGAAAAATGGGCTCAAACCCTCGATTTTGGATTTAACACTGTATGCCCAGATTTTCTTAATCGCGATAGCGGAAATGGCCTCGCGATCGCGAAGCACAAGAAGACTGCCCACAGTTTATACCCTACGTGAACACGGTATCACTCACGCGATCGCAGAACACTGCCTCTCAAACCTACGCGAACGCGTTCAGCCCCGCGCGATCGTGTAGAGCAATTGCCTCCTCTCATCTGCTGCTCAAATCCTTCTACGCGAACGCGACCTCATCCACGCATTCGCGAAGCACAACTTAATTCACTTACGCGATCGCGTTTCTTCCTATGTCACCGCATAGAACAAAAATCACCCCTTGCACCAAATAAGATTACGCGATCGCGGATGAACTTATGCGATCGCGTATAAGGAAACCAGAAGAAAAATACCAGTAGTGGTTTTAAGTCCGAATTTGATATGTTAACCCTCCGAAACTCACCCGAGGCCCCCAGGACCTCAACCAAATATACCAATAAGTCCTAAAACATCATACGAACTTAGTCGAGCCTTCAAATCGCATCCAACAATACTAAAAACACGAATCACATATAGATTCAAGCCTAATGAACTTTAAAACTTCCAATTTCTATAAACGACTCCGGAACCTATCAAATCACGTCTCATTGACCTCAAAGTTTGCAAACGAGTCATAAATGACATAACAGAGGTAATAAAATTTTTAGAATCGAATTTCAACCCCGATATCAAAACGTCAACCCCCTGGTAAAACTTCCCAATAATTTTAACTTTCGGCATTTCAAGCCTAATTCCATTACGGACCTCCAAATAATTTTTCGGACACGCTCCTAAGTCCAAAATCACCTTACGAAGCTATTGGAATCATCAAAACTCTATTCAGGGGTTGTTTATACATAAGTCACCATCCGGTCAACTATTTCAACTTAAGCTTCCGACATAAAATTTTATTCTTCCAAGCTAACTCTGAAATACCTTAAAACCAAAACCGACAATTCACATAAGTCATAATACCTCGTAGGAAGTTATTCAAGACTTCAAATATTTGAAAGGAGCATAAATGCTCAAAATGACCGGNTATATATATATATATATATATTCTCGTTCAAAGTTGGGTCTTGTGCGAACTCACTCGAAACTTTTGTCTATTATGAAATTTCCAACTTCTACATTCGATGCCGAAACCTATCGAATTAAGTCCGATTGACCTAAACTTTTGCACACAAGTCATAAATGACATAACAAATCTATTCCAATTTCCGGAATTGGATTCCGACCCCGATATCAAAAAGTCAACCCCCGGTCAAACTTTCCAAAAATTCAACTTTCGCCATTTCAAGCCTAATTCTACTACGGACCTCCAAATAATTCTCCGGACATGCTCCCAAGTCCAAATTAACCATACGGAGCTATTGGAATCATCAGAATTCAATTCTGAGGCCGTTTACACATAAGTAAATATAAGGTCAACATTTTCAACTTAAGTTTTCAATTATGAGACTAAGTGTCTCATTTCACTCCGAAATCCTTCCGGACCCGAACCAACTAACCCTATACGTCATAAATCAACTGTAAGGCATATATTAAGTAGTAAATGGGGGAACGAGGTTGTGATATTCAAAACGACAGGTTGGGTCATTACAATCTCCCCCACTTAAACATACGTTCGTCCTCGAACGTGCCAAGAGTTGTTCTTAACCTTCAAATCTCTATTCCATCTTACCACGCATATACCCGGGGGTGATCCCACGCCACCCTATTCTATAGATTTGACAACACAACACAATTGAAGATCATTAATTTAACTTTAGCCAAAAACCTTGGAGCCAAATTTCTAACATCCAGAATTCTTTTCAAGACCCGAATCTCACATCTACCCACTGTATAAGCCTGAACATGCTATACCCAGCCATGGCCATAATCCCAGATACAATCGCATAACATACTACACAACTCGCATACTCGTAACACCATTTATGATCACAGTAACTACTCAAACCAACTAAGTACTAGTATAAAACCCTGCATTCAATAGAACCTCATTCTAAAACCTTCGTATAATGCCAATGGTGAAAGAACAATCAAAACTCATAACCACTTATCAGATCAACTATCCATGGAGCTCTCTAGCCCCAACCAGAACCACAATCCTCTCTTAAGCCGACTTTCAATATTATCCTCCCGATATATCGGATTCAAACCTGATAGTATCCATTCTAGGTTCAATGACCTTATATTATTAAACATAACTATCCCATTGACATGCCACACTAATGCAACTCAATCCACAAATGCGCAATCTGTGTACCCAAATTTGGGAGATGTCTCAAGGAAGAGAACCGTGTTGCAAGTTCAACAAGCACCACTACAATTGTAATGCTATAAGCTCATTATATATAGTAGAACCAAGACACACAAATTTAATAACAGTAACCATCTCTTCTAGAGCTCACATTAACATCACTCACACAGACAACTCACATGCTATAGGATTAATATCTGAAACTGCACGGACAACTCACGTGCCAATAATATAAATATCCAGACCCACACGGACAACTCACGTGCCAAAAATATCAGTACATGGATCCGCACGGATAACTCACGTGCCAATAACATAATTCGTCTAGCATGGTCACAAGCCTCTAATCCAAGCATATCATATAGGAGCAATCAAATAAGTACACATGAACCATCCAACTTAAATCTCAGATTTTAGCCATAAACAAATCCGCCAAAAATTCTCAATCGTTACATATTAATCTCGAATCTATTAGAACTTTCTCGAGAGTCACCCCTTTGTTAAACTCCATATTACACCACCCCAAATGGACCAAAAGGAATGTGCCCTATTAGCACATCAACACTCAAAGAAATAACTCTACTTTAATACCACCTATCAAATTCATACTCCGTGCGCACTACATCATTCACAAATAACAACTCACTCATCCTATAATTTTTCATATACTCATAAAGCGCAATCAAATCGTAGATAGCGGACTCCCCCACTTAGCCCAAGGTCATATAACGAAACATCTAATATCTCAACATACCCAGATAATATCTAAATTGACCATACTAAGCAATAAAAGACCAACTCTGTTCTTGTCCCTCAATAATTCCCACACACGACCGATACACCCGGTACACAATTATAGTATCGCCCATCGGTGTAGATACATGAATAGGTGAAACTAAGGACTCATAGGGTATATCCAGATAATGAGTAAAATACGATGATACATATGAATAAGTGGAACCAGGGTCAAATAATATAGAAGTCTCCCTGTGGCACACTAAAACAATATATGTGATCACTGCATCCGAGGCAACATCATCTGGCCTGGCAGGAAAATCACAGAACTGGGCCTGACCGCCACCGGATCAGCGTCCCCCTCTTGGACGACCCCTAGTTGACTGAGATCAACCCTGAGCTGGTTGAGCGGGTGGAGGAGCAACTGGTGCAGACGTAGTAGCCTGACTCCTCTGCTAAACTGTACCTCGCGCAATATAGGGACAATATTTCCTCACATGGCCCAACTCTCCACACTCATAGCACTCCATCTCAAAGAATGGTGGCGAGTTCTGAGGCGAACCCCGGGAACCAGAATGACTGCCAGAAGGGCCTGGTACATATGATCCTTGAACTGATCATGCACGGAGCGTACTTGGGGCTGGAAGTGCACTGAGAGATGACTGACTCTATTGAGAAATATATGACTCATAGCTGGATGATGCACCACGGTGAACTAGACGACTCCTGTTATGGTAGAACTGCCCTCCAGAAGGTACCCCACCAACACTACCCAAACCTCGGGGCCTCTTAGACTCCCTGTCACCACGCTCCTAGCTACAGAGTAACTCTATCTGTCGAGCAATATCAACCACCTCATCAAAAGTGGCACCAAATACCCTCTCCCTAGTTGATATGTGAGGCCATCAATGAACCTCATAATCCTTTCCTTATCTATGGTAACCGACCAAACTGCGTGATGAGCTAACTCAGAAAATCTCATCTCATATTGCGTCACGGACATGCCATCTTGATGTAACTACTCAAACTGTATGTGCAGCTCCTCTCTACAAATCTGTGGCACGAACTTCTCCAAAAAGAGAACAGAGAACTCCTGCCATATAAGTGGTACTGCACCAACTGGCCTGCGCCTCTCATAAGCCTTCCACCATCTGAAGACAGCCCCAGAAGTTTGAAAAGTAGTGAACAAGACCCCACTAGTCTCCAGAAAACCCTGAGCATCCTCTGACTCGGCACCGCTAAATGGTGGAGGTCGAAGCCTCTCAAATTTCTCAAGTCTTCTCTACTCATCATCTGATATAACAGGGACTACCGGGACCTGAGCGGCTGTAACGGGCTGGGTTGGTAGTGTGCCCGGTATCTGAAGTCCCTGTACTACTTGCAACAGGGGTAAGAGAACCTCCCCCAGCCTATGAAGTGGCAAGTGCGGCCTGAGCAGAAACCACCTGAGTGAGGCCAGTGCAAATGGTTAATATCTAGGCTATAGTCTCCTGAAGGCCTGGAATCTCAATAGGCACAGCTGGTGCCTGAGCTGGTGCAACTGGTGGTACTACAGGTCCTGGTCCCACCGTGGTACGGGCTACACCTCAACCTCTACCTCGGCCTCGGCCTCTAGTACGGCCCCAGCCTCTCGCGACCCTAACTGGTTGCACCGGTGGCTGACCGTTCGTTCCGGTAGTACGTGTCCTCACCATCTATGAGAGAATAGAATAACAGGATTTTTAGTTTCTAGAATCAACAAGTTCGTACGATAGAATACAAGAAAGTGAAATTTTCCTAAGGGTTCGGCAACCTCTCGAAGATAAGTACAGATGTCTCCATACCTATCTGCAAGACACTACTAAACCTGCACATGACTCGTGAGACCTATGTCACCTAGGGCTCTGATACCAACTTCTCACGATCCAAATCTCACCTGCTGTGATGGCGCCTATCTCCATACTAGGCAAGCCTACAATCTAAATAAACTCCCATTTCTTTTATGTTTTAAAACAAAGTGAATACATTCAACGGAAGAAAATTCACAAATACATATATAAACACTCCTAAAATGCGGTGTCGCTGAATACATGAGCATCTAAATGAATACAAAGTCTGACTGGTAAAAATCACTGTCTGAAATATAGAACAGTACATTAACTAAACATGAAGAGAATCAAGTTTGCAGTCTTCAAGCAACTGCCTTGATAGTCTCCAACGGAAAGAACTCCGAATTCTAACAGCCGTCATATTCGGGAGCACCTGGATCTGCACACGAGGTGTAGAGTGTAGTATGAGTACAACTAACTTAATAAGTAACAAGACTAACCTCTGTGCTGAAAGCAATGATGAGCTCCACAGGTACAGTCAAGTATAAAGAATGGTACAGAAATGCAGGCATGCTTTCAACTTTAACAGATAAACTCAGTACAAATGAAATAGATCAATACTGCATGATACGAGGAATATTACATCTTAGTAAACATGGCCTCATATAAATACTGGTCACAAATTATCCGGTCACTGTTTTTGGCCAATCCGGCCAAGGGTGTTCCAACCCGGATATAAATACACATAGACTGATAGTCAGTCACCTAGTACCGTATAAGGCCAATCCAGCCCTGAGATAATTTTATCCCCAAATATAACTGATACGGACAAGATCCATGTCCAGGTAAACTCATTACAATACAAATAAGTAAGGCAAGTCCATGCCCTAGGAAATCCATCCTGAATATATGTATAATCATTGTAAGTAAGGCAAGTCCATGCCCTGGGAATTCCATCCCAAATATATATAATCATCTACGCTCACTAGGGGTGTACAGACTCCGGAGGGGCTCCTTCAGCCCAAGTGTCATACAAAGCGAATATGGCCAACTGCACGCGGGCAATCCCGATCCGTATAATAACAAAGCATATAAGGCCTGCTGCAGGCAAGCTACCTCGATCCATAGAATAGTACAGCTAATAAGGTCTGCTGCATGTGGGCAGCCCCGATCCAAAACAATAATAATGTATAAAGCCATTCTGGCCTGCTGCAGGGGCTCCTTCAGCCCAAGAGTAATACAAAGCCAATATGGCCTACTGCAGGCGGGCAGTCCCGATCCATATAATAACAAAGCCTATAAGTCCTGCTGCAGGCGGGCAGCCCCGATCTATAAAATAGTAAAGCCAATAAAGCCTGTTGCAGGCGGGCAACCCCGATCCAGAACAATAATAATGTATAAAGCCATTCTGGCCTGCTGCAGGCGGGCAACCCAGATCCATTTAATAATAACATATATAAAGACAAATGGCCTACTGCGTTGCGCAACTCAATCCTATAAATATCCTCACAATGGACAATTATTACTGAGTGTGAAATGTATATTTTAGAACAATTAATTCAACAACATTACGACCCCATGGGTCCTAAAATATCGGCACATAGCCTAAACAATATCTTTTTTACTAGCCTCATCTTAATTCCTGTAACACATGCCGTATGTTAAGATAATAACATGATTCTTTAATTTTACTACTTCACAGGATTTATTCAAGACACCGGATCGGCCTCCCCCTCTTGGACGACCCCTAGCTGACTGAGCTCCACCTTGAACTGGCTGAGCGGGTGTTGGAGCAACTGGTGCAGAAGAAGTAGCCAGACTCCTCTACTGAACTGTACCTCGCGTACGCCGGGGACAATATTTCCTCACATGGCCCAGCTCTCCACACTCATAGCACTCCATCTCGAAGAATAGTGGCGAGTTTTGAGGCGGACCTCGAGAACCAGAATGACTACCAAAAGGGCCTGGTACATATGATCCTTGAACGGATGGTGCACGGAGCGTACTCGGGGCTGGAAGTGCACGGAGCATACTCGGGGCTGGAAGTGCACTGAGAGATGACTAACTCTGTTGAGAACTATATGACTCATAGCTGGATGATGCACCCCGGTGAACTGCACGACTCCTTTTGTGGTAGAACTGCCCTCCACAAGGTACCCCACCAACATTGCCCGAACCTCGGGGCCTCTTAGCCTCACTGTCACCATGCTCCTGGCTACAGACTACCTCTATCTATCGATCAATCTCAACTAGCTCATCAAAAGTGGCACCAAATATCCTCTCCCTAGTCATATGCAACCGTAGTTGATACGTGAGGCCATCAGTGAACCTCCGAATCCTCTCCCTATCAATGGGAACCGACCAAACTATATGACGAGCTAACTTAGAAAATCTCATCTCGTACTGCGTCACGGACATGCAATCCTGATGTAACTGCTCAAATTGTCTCCGTAGATCTTCTCTGTGAGACTGTGACACAAACTTCTCCAGAACGAGAACGGATAACTCCTTCCATGTAAGTGGTACTTCACCAACTTGCTTGCGCCACTCATAAGCCTCCCACCATCTGAAGGCAGCCCCAAAAATTTGAAAAGTAGTGAACGAGACCCCACTGGTCTCCAGAATACCTGCCGTCCGAAGCATCCATTGGCACTTATCCAGAAAACCCTAAACATCCTCTGACTCAGCACCGCTAAATGGTAGAGGTCGAAGCCTCTCAAATCTTTCAAGTCCTCTCTGCTAATCATCTGACATAACAGGGACTACCGGTGACTGAACGGGTGCAACAGGCTAGGCTGGTAGTGCCCCTGGTATCTGAAGTCCATGTACTACCTGATATGGAGTACGGGAAACAGGGGTATGAATACCTCCCCCAACCTGCGAAATGGCAGGTGCGGCCTGAGCCGAAACCACCTGAGTGAGGCCAGTGCAAACTGCTAATATCTATGCTAAAGTCCGGGAGCACTGGATCTGCACACGAGGTGCAGAGTGTAGTATGAGTACAACTAACTCAATAAGTAACAAGACTAACCTCTGGGCTGAAAGAAATGATGAGCTCCGCTGGTAAAGTCCAGTATAAATAATGGTATATAAATGCAGGCATGCTTTCAAATTTAACAGTTAAACTCAATACAAATGAAATAGATCAATACTGCATGATATAAGGAATATGACATCTCAGTAAAAAGGGCCTCATTTAAATTGTGGTCACAAATTATCCGGTCACTCGGTACTGTTTATGGCCAATCCAGCCCAGGGTGTTCAAACCCGTATATAAATACACATCGAATAACAGTCAGTCACCCAGTACCGTATACTGCTAATCCAGCCCTGGGATAATTTTATCCCCAAATATGACTGACACGGACAAGATCCATGTCCAGGTAAACTCATTATAATTCAAATAAGTAAGGCAAGTCCATGCCCTGGGAAGTCCAACCCGAATATATATAATCATCTACTCTCATTGGGGGTGTGCAGACTCCGCAGGGGCTCCTTCAGCCCAAGCGTAATACAAAGCCAATATGGCCTACTGCAGGCGGGCAGTCCCGATCCGTATAATAACAAAGCCTATAAGGCCTGCTGCAGGCGGCACCCCGATCCATAAAATAATAAAGCCAATAAGGCCTACTGCAGGCGGGTAGCTCCGATCCAGAACAATAATAATGTATAAAGCCATTCTGGCCTGCTATAGGCGGGCAGCCCCGATCCATCTAATAATAACATATATAAAGCCAAATGGCCTGCTGTATTGCGCAGTTCAATCCCATAAATATACTCACAATGGACAATTATTACTGAGTGTGAAATGTATATTTTTGAACGATTAATTCAACAGTATCACGACCCCATGTGTCCTAAAATATCAGCACATAGCCTAAACATGATGTTTATTACTAGCCTCAGCTTAATTCCTCTAACACATGCCGTATGTTTAGATAATAATATGATTTTATAATTTTACTACTTCACAGGATTTATTCAAGACACCGGATCAGCCTCCCCCTCTTGGATGACCCCCAGCTGACTGAGCTCCACCTTGAGCTGGCTGAGCAGGTGGTGGAGACACTGGTGTAGAAGTAGTAGCCTGACTCCTCTGCTAAACTGTACCTCGCGTACGACGGGGACAATATTTCCTCACATGGACCAGCTCTCCACACTCATAGCACTCCATCTCGAAGAATGGTGGCGAGTTCTGAGGCGGACCTCGGGAACCAGAATGATTACCAGAAGGGCCTGGTACATATGACCATGGAACTGATGGTGCACAAAGCGTACTCGGGGCTGGAAGTGCACTGAGAGATGACTGACTCTATTGAGAACTATATGACTCATAGCTGGATGATGCACCACGGTGAATTGGACGTCTCCTGTTATGGTTGAACTGCCCTCCAGAAGGTACCCCACCAACACTTCCCGAACCTCGGGGCCTCTTAGCCTCACTGTAACCACGCTCCTGGCTATAGACTACCTCTATCTGTCGAGCAATGTCAACCACCTCATCAAAAGTGGCACCAGATACCCTCTCCCTAGTCATAAGCAACTACAGTTGATACGTGAGGCCATCAGTGAACCTCTGAATCCTCTCCCTATCAATGGGATCCGACCAAACTACGTGACGAGCTAACTTAGAAAATCTCATCTTGTACTGTGTCACGAACATGCAATCCTGATGTAATAACTCAAACTATTTGTGTAGATCCTCTCTGCGAGACTGTGGCACAAACTTCTCCAAAAAGAGAATGGAGAACTCCTGCCATGTAAGTGGTACTTCACCAACCGGCCTGTGCCTCTCATAAGCCTCCCACCATCTAAAGGCAACCCCAGAAATTTTAAAAGTAGTGAACGAGACCCCACTGGTCTCCAGAATACCTGCCGTCCGAAGTATCCGTTGGCACTTATCCAGAAAACCTTGAGCATCCTCTGACTCACCACTTCTAAATGGTGGAGGTCGAAGCCTCTCAAATCTCTCAAAGTCTTCTCTGCTCATCATCTGACATAAGAGGAACTACCGGGGCGTGAGCGGCTGCAACGGGCTGGGCTGGTAGTGCCCCCGGTATCTAAAGTCCCTGTACTACCTTATATAGAGTACGGGCAACAAGGGTATGAGTACCTCCCCCAGCCTGAGAAGTGGGAGGTGCGGCCTGAGCCGAAACCACCTGAGTGAGGCCAGTGCAAACTATTAATATCTGGGCTTAAGTCTCCAAAAGGCCTGGAATCTCAATGGGCACAGCTGGTGCTTGAGCTGCTGCAAATGGTGGTACTACAGGTGCTGGTCCCACTGTGGTATGGGCTACACCTCGACCTCTACCTCGGGCTTGGCCTCTACTACGACCCCGACCTCTCGCGGCCCTAACTGGTGACACTGGTGGCTGACCGTCCGTTCCAGTAGTACGTGTCCTCACCATCTGTGGGAGAATAGAATAACAGGATTTTTAGTTTCTAGAATCAACAAGTTCGCACGATAGAATACAAGAAAGTGAAATTTTCCTAAGGGTTCGGCAGCCTCTCGAAGATAAGTACAGACATCTCCGTCCCGAACTGCAAGACACTACTAAACCTGCTCATGACTCGTGAGACCTATGTCACCTAGGGCTCTAATACCAACTTGTCACAACCCAAAATCTCACCTGTTGTGATGGCGCCTATCTCCATACTACGCAAGCCGACAATCTCAATAAACTCCCATATCTATTATGTTTAAAAACAAAGTGATTAAATTCAGCGGATGAAAATTCACAAATACATATATAAACACTCCCAAAACCCGGTGTCACTGAGTACATGAGCATCTAGATGAATACAAAGTCTGACTGGTAAAACTTACTTCTGAAATATAGAACAGTACAATAACTATACATGAAGGGTATCAAGTCTGCGGTCTTCAAGCAACTACCTTGATAGTCTCCAACGGAAAGGACTCCGAATTCTAAGAACCGTCGTATCCGGGAGCAGCTGGATCTGCTCACGAGGTGCAGAGTGTAGTATGACTACAACTAACTCAATAAGTAATAAAACTAACCTCTGGGCTGAAAGAAATGATGAGCTCTGCAGGTGAAGTCCAGTATAAATAATGGTACAGATATGCAGACATGCTTTCAAATTTAACAGTTAAACTCAGTACAAATGAAGTAGATCAATACTGCATAATATGAGGAATATGACATTTTAGTAAAAATGGCCTCATGTAAATATTGGTCACAAAGTATCCGGTCACTCGGTACTGTTTATGGCCAATCCAGCCCAGGGTGTTCCAACCCGTATATAAATACACATTGACTGATAGTCAGCCACCTAGTACCGTATAAGGCCAATCCAGCACTGGGATAATGTTATCCCCAAATATAACTGATACGGACAAGATCCATGTCTAGGTAAACTCATTACAATATAAATAAGTAAGGCAAGTCCATGCCCTGAGAAATGCATCCCGAATATATATATAATCATCGTAAGTAAGGCAAGTCCATGCCTTATGAATTCCATACCGAATATATATAATCATCTACGCTCGTTGTGGGTGTACAGACTCCGGAGGGGCTCCTTCAGCCCAAGCGTCCTATAAAGCCAATATGGCCTACTGCAGGTGGGGAATCCCGATCTGTATAATAACAAAGCCTATAAGGCCTGTTGCAGGCGGGCAGCCCCGATCCATAAAATAGTAAAGCCAATAAGGCCTGCCGTAGGCGGGCAACCCCGATCCAGAACAATAATAATGTATAAACCCATCCTGGCCTGCTGCAGGCGGGAAGCCCAGATCCATTTAATAATAACATATATAAAGCCAAATGGCGTGCTACGTTGCACGGCTCAATCCCATAAATATCCTCACAATGGACAATTATTACTGAGTGTGAAATGTATTTTTTAGAACAATTAATTCAATAGCATTACGACCCCATAGGTCCTAAAATATCGGCACATACAACAACAACAACCCAGTATAATCCCACTAGTGGGGTCTGGGGAGGGTAGTGTGTACGCAGACCTTACCCCTACCCTGAGGTAGAGAGGCTGTTTCCAAATGACCCTCGGCATTCTTCCCTCCAAGAACTCCCCACCTTGCTCTTGGGGTGACTCGAACTCACAACCTCTTGGTTGGAAGTGGAGGGTGCTTACCATCAGAGCAACCACCTTGTCATAAAATATCGGCACATACAACAACAACAACCCAGTATAATCCCACTAGTGGGGTCTGGGGAGGGTAGTGTGTACGCAGACCTTACCCCTACCCTGAGGTAGAGAGGCTGTTTCCAAATGACCCTCGGCATTCTTCCCTCCAAGAACTCCCCACCTTGCTCTTGGGGTGACTCGAACTCACAACCTCTTGGTTGGAAGTGGAGGGTGCTTACCATCAGAGCAACCACCTTGTCATAAAATATCGGCACATAGCCTAAACATTATCTTTATTACTAGCCTCAGCTTAATTCCTCTAACACGTGCCGTATGTTCAGAAAATAACATGATTCTTTAATTTTACTACTTCATAGGATTTATTCAAGACACCGGATCAGCCTCCCCCTCTTAGACGACCCCTAGTTGACTAAGTTCTACCTTGAGCAGGCTGAGCGGGTGGTGAAGCAACTGGTGCAGAAGTAGTAACCTGACTCCTCTGCTGAAATGTACCTCGCGTAAAATGGGGACAATATTTCCTCACATGGACCAGCTCTCCACACTCATAGCACTCCATCTCGAAGAATGGTGGCGAGTTCTGTGGCGGACCTCGGGAACCAGAATGACTACCAGAAGGGCCTGATACATATGACCGTGGAACTGATGGTGCACAGAGCGTACTCGAGGCTGGAAGTGCACTAAGAGATGACTGACGCTGTTGAGAACTATATGACTCATAGCTGGATGATGCACCACGGTGAATTGGACAACTCCTGTTATGGTTGAACTGCCCTCCAGAAGGTACCCCACTAACACTGCCCGAACCTCGGGGCCTCTTAGCCTCCCCGTCACCACGCTCCAAGCTACAGAGTAACTCTACCTGTCGAGCAATATCAACCACCTCATCAAAAGTGGCTCCAAATACCCTCTCCCTAGTCATAAGCAAACATAGTTGATACGTGAGGCCATCAATGAACCTCCTAATCCTCTCCCTATCAATGGGAACTGACCAAACTATGTGGCGAGCTAACTCAGAAAATCTCATCTCTTACTGCATCACAGACATGCCATCCTGACGTAACTACTCAAACTGTCTACGTAGATCCTCTCTGTGAGATTGCGACACAAACTTCTCCAAAATACGAACGGAGAACTCCTGCCATGTAAGTGGTACTTCACCAACCAGACTGCGCCTCTCATAAGCCTCCCACCATCTGAAGGCAGCCCTAAAAATTTGAAAAGTAGTGAACGAGACCCCACTAGTCTCCAGAATACCTGTCGTCCGAAGCATCCGTTGGAACTTATCCAGAAAAACCCTGAGCATCCTCTGACTCAGCACCGCTAAATGGTAGAGGTCGAAGCCTCTCAAATCTCTCAAGTCTTCTCTGCTAATCATCTGACATAACAGGGACTATCGGGCCCTGAGCGACTGTAACGGGCTAGGTTGGTAGTGCCCCCAGTATCTGAAGTCCCTGTACTATCTGATATGGAGTACGGGCAACAGGGGTATGAGTACCTCCCCCAGACTGCGAAGTGGCAGGTGCAGCCTGAGCCGAAACCACCTGAGTGAGGCCTGTGCAAACTGCTAATATCTAGGCTAAAGTCTCCTGAAGGCCTGGAATCTCAATGGGCACAGCTGGTGCCTGAGCTGGTGCAACTGGTGGTACTACAGGTGCTGGTCCCACCATGGTACGGACTACACCTAGACCTCTACCTCGGCGTCGACCTCTACCACGGCCCCGGCCACTCGTGGCCCTAACTGGTCGCACCGGTGGCTGACCGTCCTTTCTGATAGTACGTGTCCTCCTCATCTGTGAGAGAATAGAATATAAGGATTTTTAGTTGATGGAATCAACAAGTTCGCATGATAGAATACAAGAAACTGAAATTTTCCTAAGGGTTCGGCAACCTCTCGAAGATAATTACAGACATCTCCGTACCGATTTGCAAGACTTCACT
The DNA here is from genome assembly GCA_000715115.1 of Nicotiana otophora. Classification (NCBI taxonomy): domain Eukaryota; kingdom Viridiplantae; phylum Streptophyta; class Magnoliopsida; order Solanales; family Solanaceae; genus Nicotiana; species Nicotiana otophora. The sequence continues at coordinate 65,478 of AWOL01S0013206.1, read as the reverse complement.
AAACCTGCTCATGACTCGTGAGACCTATGTCACCTAGGGCTATGATACCAACTTCTTACGACCCAAAATCTCTCCTATCATGATGGTGCCTATCTCCATACTAGGCAAGCCGACAATCTCAATAAACTCCCATATCTTTTATGCTGAAAAACAAAGTGATTAAATTCAGCGGAAGAAAATTCACAAATACATATATAAACATTCCCAAAACCCAGTGTCACTGAGTACATGAGCATCTAAATGAATACAAAGTCTGACTGGTAAAAATCACTGTCTGAAATATAGAACAGTACAATAACTAAACATGAAGGGAATCAAGTGTGCGGTCTTCAAGCAACTACCTTGATAGTCTCCAACAAAAAGAACCCTGATTTGTAACAACCGTCATATCCGGGAGCACCTGGATCTGCATACGAGGTGCAGAGTATAGTATGAGTGTAACTAACTTAATAAGTAACAAGACTAACTTCTAGGCTGAAAGAAATAATGAGCTCCGCAGGTACAGTCCAGTATAAATAATGGTACAGAAATGCAGGCATGCTTCCAAATTTAATAGTTAAACTCAATACAAATGAAATTGATCAATACTGCATGATATGAGGAATATGACATCTCAGTAAAAAGGGCCTCATGTAAATATTGGTCACAAATTATCCGGTCACTCGGTACTATTTATGGCCAATCCAGTCCAAGGTGTTCCAACCCGTATATAAATACACATCGCCTGACAGTCAGTCACCCAATACTGTATAAGGCCAATCCAGTCCTGGGATAATTTTATCCCCAAATATAACTGATACGGACAAGATCCATGTCCAGGTAAACTCATTACAATACAAATAAGTAAGGAAAGTCCATGCCCTGGGAAATCCATCCCGAATATATATATAATCATCGTAAGTAAGGCAAGTCCATGCCGTGGGAAGTCCATCCCGAATATATATAATCCTCTACTCTCACTGGGGGTGTACAGACTTCGAAGGGGCTCCTTCAGCCCAAGCGTAATACAAAGCCAATATGGCCTACTGCAGGCATAAAATCCCGATCCGTATAATAACAAAGCCTATACGGCCTGCTGTAGGTGGGCAGCCCCGATCCATTACATAATAAAGGCAATAAGGCCTGCTACACTCGGGCAGCCCCGATCTAGAACAATAATAATGTATAAAGCCATTCTGGCCTGCTGCAGGCGGGCAGCTCCGATCCATTTAATAATAACATATATAAAGCCAAATGGCCTGCGGCATTGTGCAGCTCAATCCCATAAATATCCTCACAATGGACAATTATTACTGAGTGTGAAATGTATATTTTAGAATAATTAATTTAACAGCATCACGATCCCATGGTTCCTAAAATATGGGCACATAGCCTAAACATGATCTTTATTACTAGCCTCAGCTTAATTCCTCTAACACGTGCCATATGTTCAGATAATAACATGATTCTTTAATATTACTACTTCACAGGAATTATTCAAGACACCGGATCGACCTCCCCCTCTTGGACGACCCCTAGCTGATTGAGCTCCACCTTGAGCTGGCTGAGCGGTGGTGGAGCAACTGGTGCAAAAGTAGTAGCCTGACTCCTTTGCTGAACTGTACCTCGCGTACAACGGGGACAATATTTCCTCATATGTCCCAGCTCTCCACACTCATTGCACTCCATCTCGAAGAATGGTGGCAAGTTCTGAGGCGGACCTCGGGAACTAGAATGACTACCATAAGGGCCTGGTACATATGATCCTTGAACTGATGGTGCACAGAGCGTACTCGGGGCTGGAAGTGCACTGAGAGATGACTGACTCTATTGAGAACTATATGACTCATAGCTGGATGATGCACCACGGTGAATTGGACGACTCCTGTTTTGGTAGAACTGCCCTCCAGAAGGTACCCCACCAACACTGGCCTTACCTCGGAGCATCTTAGCCTCACTGTCACCACGCTCCTGGCTATGGACTACCTCTATCTATCGAGCAATGTCAACCACCTCATCAAACATGGCACCAGATACCCTCTCTCTAGTCATAAGCAACCACAGTTGATATGTGAGGCCATCAATGAACCTCTTAATCCTCTCACTATCAATGGGAACCGAACAAACTACGTGACGAGCTAACTCAAAAAATCGCATCCCGTACTGCGTCACGGACATGCCATCCTGACGTAACTACTCAAACGGTATGCGCAGCTCCTCTCTGTGAGACTGCGGCACAAACTTCTGCAAAAAGAGAACGGAGAACTCATGCCATGTAAGTGGTACTGCACCAACCGGCTTACGCCTCTCATAAGCATTCCACCATCTAAAGGCAGCCCCAGAAATTTGAAAAATAGTGAACAAGACCCCACTGGTCTCCAGAATACCTGCCGTCCGAAGCATCCATTGGCACTTATCCAGAAAACCCTGAGCATCCTCTGACTCAAAACCGCTAAATGGTGGAGGTCGAAGCCTCTCAAATATCTCAAGTCTTCTCTGCTTATCATGTGACATAATAGGGACTACCGGGGCCTGAGCGGCTGTAACGGGCTGGGCTGGTAGTGCACCCAGTATCTGAAGTCCCTGTACTACCTGATATATAGTGCGGGAAACAGGGGTATGAGTACCTCCCCCAGCCTGCGAAGTGGCAGGTGCTGCCTGAGACGAAACCACCAGAGAGAGGCCAGTGCAAACTATTAATATATGGGCTAAAGTATCCCGATGGCCTAGAATCTCAATGGGCACAGCTGGTGCCTGAGCTGGTGCAACTGGTGGTACTACAGGTACTGGTCCCACCATGGTACGGGCTACACCTCAACCTCTACCTCGGCCTCGACCTCTACTACGGCCCCGGCCTCTCATGGCCCTAACTGGTCGTACCGGTGGCTGACCGTCCGTTCCGGTAGTACGTGTCCTCATCATCTGTGAGAGGATAGAATATCAGGATTTTTAGTTTATGGAATCAACAAGTTTGCACGATAGAATACAAGAAACTGAAATTTTCCTAAGGGTTCGGCAACCTCTCGAAGATAAGTACAGACGTCTCTGTACCGATCTGCAAGACTCCACTAAACCTACTCATGACTCGTGAGACCTATGTCACTTAGGGCTCTGATACCAACTTCTTACGACCCAAAATCTCACCTATCGTGATGACACCTATCTCCATACTAGGCAAGCCGACAATCTCAATAAACTCCCATATCTTTTATGTTTAAATACAAAGTGATTAAATTCAGCGAAAAAAAATTCACAAATACATATATAAACACTCGCAAAATCCGGGGTCACTGAGTACATGAGCATCTAAATGAATACAAAGTCTGACTGGTAAAAATCACTGTCTGAAATATAGAACAGTACAATAAGTAAACATGAAGGGAATCAAGTCTGCGGTCTTCAAGCAACTACCTTGATAGTCTCCAACAGAAATAACTCTGAATTGTAACAACCGTCATATCCGGGAGCACCTGGATCTGCACACGAGGTGCAGAGTGTAGTATGAGTATAACTAACTCAATAAGTAACAAGACTAACCTCTGGGCTGAAAGAAATGATGAGCTCCGCAGGTACAATCCAATATAAATAATGGTACAGAAATGCAGGCATGCTTTCAAATTCAACAGTTAAACTCAATACAAATGAAATTAATCAATACTGCATGATATGGGGAATATGACATCTCAGTAAAAAGGGCCTCATGTAAATACTGGTCACAAATTATCCGGTCACTCGGTACTGTTTATGGCCAATCCAGCCCAGGGTGTTCCAACCCGTATATAAATACACATCGACTGACAGTCAGTCACCCAGTACTGTATAAGGCTAATCCATCCGTGGGATAATATTATCCCCAAATATAACTGATACGGACAAGATCCATGTCCAGGTAAACTCATTACAATACAAATAAGTAAGGAAAGTCCATGCCCTGGGAAGTCCATCCCGAATATATATATAATCATCGTAAGTAAGCAAGTCCATGCCCTGGGAAGTCCATCCCGAATATATATAATCATCTACTCTCATTGGGAGTGTACAGACTCCGGAGGGGTTCCTTCAGCCCAAGCATAATACAATGCCAGTATGGCGTACTGCAGGCGTAAAATCCCGATCCGTATAATAACAAAGCCTATAAGGCCTGCTGCAGGCGGATAGCCCCGATCCATTAAATAATAAAGTCAATAAGGCCTGCTACAGGCGGGCAGCCCCGATCCAGAACAATAATAATGTATAAAGCCATTCTGTCCTGCTGCAGGCAGGCAACTCCGATCCATTTAATAATAACATATATAAAGCCAAATGGCCTGCGGCATTGTACAGCTCAATCCCATAAATATCCTCACAATGGACAATTATTACTGAGTGTGAAATGTATATTTTAGAACAATTAATTTAACAGCATCACGATCCCATGGGTCCTAAAATATCGGCACATAGCCTAAACATGATCTTTATTACTAGCCTCAGCTTAATTCCTCTAACACGTGCCGTATATTCAGATAATAACATGATTCTTTAATTTTACTACTTCACAGGAGTTATTCAAGACACACTTTCTATGGTGCACGTCTACATATTCGTCACCTATCGTGTGTGTCACCTCCAAACAATTCATATCATACCAAATTCGGGGATTTATACCCTCAGCACCAAGTTTAGAAATATTACTTACCTCAAATCGTATAATTCTTTACTCCGGTATGCCTTTGCCTCGTGAATTGTCCTCCAAACGCCTCGAATCTAGCCATAAATAATTCGATTTAGTCAATACCAATTATTGTAATAATTTCATACGGAAATACTAATCTTCCAATAAAAATCCAAAATTAACTTAAACAATTGTCCGTGGAGCCCATGTCTCGAAACCCGACAAAAGTTATAAAATATGAACGCCCATCCAACCACGAGTCCAACCATACAAATTTCACCAAATTCCAACATTAACTCGACCCTCAAATCTTAAGTTAAAGTCTTTGAAGATTTCTATCATTTTCAACTCAATCGTTACCCATTTGAACTCAACAATCTTTCCACAAACCTTATTGGTATGTATAAATAATACTATTACACCCAAGAATCATACTCTTAGTCACCCATCTTTACCCAAACTCGAAATTGAAGACTAGGGGTTAGAACCTTACCTCTTGGGTGAAGATCTTGTGATATTTTCTTGTTGGATTTCAAAGCTTGAACAAGATCTTGATGAACAAAGTACTTTAGCTTTTTTCTCTCTCTAGAACACTCTTCCTTCTCTCTAAAAATGTCAGATGTTTTCTCCAAAATGAGTCCCAAAGCCTATTTATCAAAATGGGGTCGGGTTATGAAAATAGAAAAATTAACCCTTCAAAAATAAGTCTACGGTCGCATAATGGACCACAGAATGGGTATGCGTGTCGCAAAATACACCGCAAAATTGATGCCCAGAAATGAGCTTCATTGGACAAGTCTGCGACCATTTTGCGGTCGCATAACTACTTCTGCGATCGCAACATTGGTCGCAGAATCGCATTTTTTCATACTTTGATAATTTGGTCATAACTGTTTGTAGGAATTTCCAAATGACGAACGGTTTGAAGCGTTAGAAACTAGACTCGAGGATATTTCATTTGATAGGTAGATCATCACATAACTCCATATATATATGTAGATAGTCTCATTCAAAGTTGGGTCTTATGCGAACTCACTTGAAACTTTAGTCTATTATGAAATTTTCAACTTCTACATTCGATGCCGAAACCTATCGAATCAAGTCCGGTTGACCTCAAATTTTGCACACAAGTCATAAATGACATAACAGACCTATTTCAATTTCCGGAATTGGATTCTGACCCCGATATCAAAAAGTCAACCCCCAATTATATTTTTTAAAAATTCAACTTTCGCCATTTCAAGCCTAATTCTACTACGGACCTCCAAATAATTTTTCGGATACGCTCCAAAATCCAAAATAACCATACAGAGCTATTGGAATTATCAGAATTCAATTCTGAGGCCATTTACACATAAGTAAATATACGGTCAACTTTTCCAACTTGAGTTTTCAATTATGAGACTAAGTGTCTTATTTCACTCTGAAATCCTTCCGGACCCGAACCAACTAACCCGATAAGTCATAAATTTATTGTAAGGCATAAATTAAGCAGTGAATAGGGAAACGGGGTTGTGATACTCAAAACGACAGGTCGGGTCATTACAAAAATATTGAAGACCACCCTCTCACC